>PVKC010000481.1:0-33253 GCA_004027635.1 Crocidura indochinensis | reverse complement strand
TACTCTTCTATGAAATGAAAGTGAGAAACTGTTGGTACCAGCTGTTGCTCAGTGCATAATTTCTTCAGCTGCAGTGGAACAGTGTTGGAGAGAAGAGTCTAGTTGACTTCAACCTCTTTTCCTGAGCTCTCACTCTCTGTTCAGAGGTCAGCAGAGAGAATCCATGGTAGAGGCACCCTGCGATTCTGAATTGGCCTTGCTGTGAAGGTTTTATTTCCCTCAAATCAATGATCTTCTGGGTGACAGTGCTGGCTTCTTTTCATCACTCTGATATGATTAATTCATTCATCACGTTAGACTGATTTAATTATTTATTATGTCGTTTTGTTTATTTAATTTGCATATCAATTGCTAGGGTGCAGCATCTCTCAGCTTATTGCAGAATTATATTAAGAAAGGTTTTGATGCTGATCCAGGTTCCAGTGGGCTCCCCAGGGGCAAAAATTTCTCGGTAATTGAATACTTAGGTGCTGAGCTGCAACTGTTAAATGTTTTTGGACTGACCTGAAGTTCATTTTACTCTTTCCCACTTTGGTCCAGGGAGACAGCTAGTTGTGAATTATGCATTCTCACCTATCTGCTGGTCAGTGTTTGCATATTCCACTTTTCCATGGAGGGGATAGCTTCTCCCTTGAGGAACAAGTGTCTCAAAACTTTCAGTTTTGGGATTAAAGGAAAAGAAAGAAAGCTAGGTGAGACATTGTTATCATACCCATTATTTCTTGGTTTTCTTTTCCTAAAACCAAAACCAAAAACTAAACTCTACAGTTCCCAAGTGGAGTATCTGATTCTTTTATTATTCCAGTATCCCAGCTGCAAGTTCTTGAGCACTGGATTGGTTTATTTTCATGATCATTATTAATGATATGAAGTGAGACTAGGGGAACTGGGACTAAATCCTAGACACAATATTTATTCACTGCATGACTTTTGGAAGTTTTTGAAAAGACCAACAATCACTATAGCTAAAGCACTTAGATAAGTACTTATTTTATTGCCATTTAATAATTTCCCTATTGTTTTTGTTTTAATTACTATAGTTGCATGACAATATGCCCAACAACTCCGTGCTCCAAACACTCATCTTTATTCTGCTAATGCCTGATGCATGTTGGATGTGTCATGGCATGTGTCTATTCCATATAGTATTTGGTGGGACAGTTTGAAGTCTAAGAACGACTTATTAATAGACAACTTAGAAAGTGCTAGCAGATCAACTCTCATTTGAGCTGAGTAACTCGAGTTTTTCCAGGGATCCCTCTTTATACTTGCTTAAGCTTCCTCTTAACACAGAAACTGGACCCCAATATTGAGTATTTCAAGGAATCCAGGAAAAAGCTAGTTGTACCTTCCCAACCAATCCTCAGAAACCTCACAGCATTATTGCTCTTGCACTTTGTTTGTGGCAACATTCACTGATTGACCCACATCCCACAGGAGTAGGAGAATTAGCTGCTACATATGTGGTAAAGTGGTAGAGTTCATGTAAAGATAGATAGATGAAATTGTGTTCAGTTTTTTGGGGGGAAATATGGATTTACCCACTCTTTGGAGATGATCTTATAGGTTGCTTTTTTTTAAATAGAAGCTTCTGTAGGTCTTGGATCATGAGGTGACAAATAGTTGAGTGGATTTTTAAATTCTGCTCACTTGGTGCTGTAGTACATACTTTCCTTCTCAGGTGAGCATAAGAGCAAATATTTATTCAACAATTACTGTATGCCAATCACTCTTTTAAGCATGCTAAATGGACACTAACAAGTTTTTTTTTTTTTGTGGATGTTATTGATACTTTCATTTTATAGAAGAGGCCTTCGGGGCACATTGCTGCTGTAAGCCTTGCTCAGAACAGGGGGGCATTCTATATAGTTGATTATAGAGTGAAGATTCTAATTCAGAGTCCACACAATTGACAATAGACATGCTTGGTTCCCAAGTTAGGCAAATTAGTTGTAATTTTCAACCTTACACCCTTTTCTTTTTTAGTAAGAAGAATGAAATCTTTCTTGAAGAACTTAGCTCCTCCTTGGCCACATTCATACCTGAGGGTTCAGTCATCATTAAATCTCTTCTCCATCATGAAGAGCTCAGCCTTCCTGTTCAGGTAGCCTCTGCCTCCTGAGCTTGGCTACTCTGCGACCCTATTCCCCACATTTTTTGGGTTTTGGTACTAAGTACAGAAGTACTTAGGGGCTATACCTGACTCTGTGCTCAGGAATGACTCCTGGCAGGCTCAAGGGACCATATTATATGCCAGTGATTGAATCGGGTCAACTATATTGCTCTGTCTCTCTTTCTCCTTTCCTTCTCTACACCAACCAGGAGTTGAAACTTTGGATTTGTCTATACCATGCAAGTTCACCTCTGAAATTTACTTACTACTGGGTGCTGCCCTGATGGTTGATTTGTACCCTCCTCATTCCCATCTGTAGTACAGCAGAAGCTGCAGAAACTTGTTGGGTACAGATTAAAAACCAAAAAAAAAAAAAAAAGAGCCAGACTTGGGCAGGTGTTCATGTATGTACCTCCTTTTCTGTTTGTTCCCAGAGCACTCACTGTAGAAGTTGATCTCTCATTTCTTTCTCTTAAAATTTATTTATTTATTGAACCACAATGAAATTCACAGATACAAAGTTGTTGATGGTTGAATTTAAGTCATACAATGTTCCATGCCGGTGCAGATGTGGGAGAAAGGAATTCTCATGCACTGCTGCTGTGAATGTTGACTGGTTGAGTCCTTTGGAAAACAATATGCGTATTCCTCAAAAAACTAACAATTGAACTTCCATTTGATCTAGCAATACTGATTCTGAGAATATACTCTAGAGGCCCAAAAATGAAATGCAGAAAAGGCATCTGCACTCCTGTATTCATTGCAGCACTGTTCACAATAGCCAGAATCTGAAAACCATTCAAGTGACAGATAGATGTTCAGATGAATGGATAAAGAGACTTTGGTATAACTATATAATGGTCTCTCATTTCTTTACCTGGCAAGATGGTTCATCCATCCTGCATTCTCTCACAAAAAGGGTCCTGTTACCTGAAGCAGATGGCCATAACTGGCCTTGGACTGGTGTTGTGACAGAAGTAGACTTCTCAACAACAAAAAGTTGAATCATGAACCACTCAAGTTTACAAAATTCTGCATGGTAGAGGCTTTGGAAAAAGGCTCTCTTGAGCCCTGAACTTGGATTCTCTCTCCTGTTCTCTAGAAGCTCTGGAGGAGAAAAGACCAATGGATATATTTCTCCTCCTGATTATTTGTTACTATGTGTGGCCACCTTATAAGAGGCCCTACTCTAGAATCACACTTCTAGCTGCTCCTGAATCTCTATTGAGAAGAAATGGAGATAATGCATGTTTATTGTCTTAGGCTGCCAAGATTTGCATTGCTGAGTTTGGAGGCAACAGATCAATAGCACAATAGGGCTCTCCACTAGCTAGTGTCTGTCCTCAGAGGCTCTGAACTCTTCCAGTGTGACTGTGTCTCCTTCTCCACCATTTCTGTCCTCCATCTGTCTTTTCAGGACCCTTCTCAAGAGATGAAAAGATGATCATTATGATCATAATGAACAATTATCTGTAATAAAAATGTAAACTTTATCCTTCTATAATGATAACCAGAAAGCCCATAGTTTATACACACACTCAGATGTTTTTCCTGAACTAAGGGGGGTAGTTGCTTCTTTGGGACCTAATCAACTCTTCTTTGAGGCCAGTAGACCCAAATGGAGATCCATGTAAACTAGCATAATTTCTCCCTATTATCTAAGTGGAGATTCAGAGGAGGAGCGATTTGCTTACTGATTGAGTTAGGAAGTAGCAGAAGTGTATTTCATCTGACTCCAGAGATGGTCTCTGCCAAATGCCTGTGGGGTTCTTCTCATGTAGTTCCATAGAAGCTTTCCTAAGAGCAGAAGAGAATTCATGTATGCACCCAGGGGTCTGGAGCCTAGCCAGGGTAGCCTGCCTCAAGCAGGACACTTCTTTAAAGTTTCATGTTTTCACTTAAAAAATTCATGTGCATTTTTAATTGGGCTCATCAATATATTCATGTGGATTTTAACATACGATTATATAAGTTAGACTAGTTTCAGTTCTAACACAATAACAAATAAACTCCAAAATTGTGTGGCTTCCTTGCTTGGGAAACGTGCCTGGCATCTAGGAATCTTAGACAGTCTGCTTAATAAATAATTGTTCTGCCCCAAACTTCCTGAGTATCTTTGTTTTGGATTTTATGCTTGGTTCTGACCTTTGGGGCAGGTAAGAAAAAGCAAAAAAACAATCTCTGTGACTTAGGATATTTATACAGAAGTGATGTCTAATTCAGCTCACATCAGAGTTCACCTCCAAGGGGGAATTCTCGGGTCTTTGGGTTTGTGACACTGACGTGGCCTCTGAGGTTAGTTTGAGGAAGGAGGGTTATGTGGGGAAACTTGATATGGGGCGTTCTTGGTGAGGTCTGGAAGTGGGCTCAACTCATTCAGCTGAACAGAACTCAGGCACTGGTCCTGGTGGATCTGTGGGGGAGAGCATGGGAATGAAGTGGCTTTACATATCCAGAAAAAGTTCATTTAAATTTCATCTGCTAAACAACATCACCTCTGCCATAGCTAGTTTAAATGACAGTTGAAAAAGAAACTTGTCATAAAGACATTTCTGATTTCCTGTTATTTAATGGGTATTATTGTGATCCTTTGAGACATCCTTTGGGAGGATTATGTCAGCAACAGAGGTGAAAATGCCTTTGGATTTGTATCCAGGCAATTTCTCTTCTATTTGTATCACAATATCTCCACAGACCTTACTCTTTTCAATTGGTTATTTTTCCGTGTGGCGAGCTATGTCCAAGGCCATCACCCAGCAGATAGGTTCTGGGGACTGGGCCTGTGGTAGAAGTGAATGTTTGCTCTGTTTGTGTGATGAGGATCCTGGCTATGTATGTCAGTGTTTTGTTCACCATATGTGGGAAGTGATGGTCCAGGGAGTTTGTGAGCAAAGAAAGAGAACCAAAAATATTTTCCTGGTTACTGCTGACTTTAATTTAATTTGTATGCAAACAAACTAAAAGACAAACAAGTGATCCCAGATCAGAAGTGCCCAACAAGCTGTGCCCAAATTCTAGATCCTTAGAGAGTTTCAGAGACGATCGTTGATTATGCCTCAATTACCAGTATGGGAGTGATTGGTTACATAGTAATACATAACTGCAAATGTTCCCTCTTATCAACTTCAGCTTTCTGCCTCCACCTCCACATCACTGATGACCCTCTATAGTTCATCCAATAACATGGGGAAGATAGTCTTTATATTAGTGCTCTCATGGCCCTACAACCCAGATCTGTTGTTCTCTCCCTCCTGACCTCACTCTTTAATGTATTTTATTGAAGTTTATTGCAAGTTAGGTAAAGTTTTTACAACAGTGCTAATTTTTATTTTGCTGTGCAAAAATTGCTACACCTTCGCTCTGACTTTATTCTTTTGGGAAGGGGTAGCATTTGGAACAACAGTTGGCTATACTCAAGGCTTATTTTCATCTTTGTACTCAGTAATCACACCTGGTGTAGCTCATGGTACTGGGGATCAATCCAGACTTGGGTGCATGCAAGGCAAATGCCTTAATTCCTGTGCTATCTCTCTAACCCATCACTTTTGATGTGTACATTCAAACTACCTAGACATTTCTCCAAATGTTAATGCAGGGAAAACTGATTTGTAATCAGGGGTCAAATGAAACTTAAAAAATGAGAACACTGATTTTAATTTGCTGCTTAAACACTAATGATAAATAGGTCATATTGTTTGAAGAGAAATTGGGCTATATATGTTATTTTGAGTCTATAGAAAATCAAGAAAATATAACTACTACCACTCTTTGCATCCCAATAGGAAAACAAAATATTAATTAATTTGCTCTCCAAGTTTGGAAGGTTTTTAATCTATTCGTCATCCTGAGAAGTTTTTATGGGCTAAAGTAGTTGGAAATTGTTTGGAAAGTAGCTTTCTGCTCTATTAAGTGGATAATATGGTTGGGAGCCCAACAGTGAGACACAGATGTTTTCTGTAAAGAATTGGATATGTGCATGTACGGATTTTAAATGTACTTCACTTTTTTTATCATAGTAAAATTTGAACACTATGAAGCTTACCATCTGCGTATTAAGTACAGTCCAATGGTGTAAAGTACATTTATAACTTTAGACAGCCATTCTATGACCCATTTCCAGAACTTTTTATCCTTCTCCAAGAAACTCTTACCCATTGAAAATAGTCATAGTCCCTTTTTTCTTGCCTTTACTTCCTATAAATTTGCTTATTTAAAATCCCTCATGTAATAGGAATTATCCAATATTATTATTATTATTATTTTAAAGATAAATATATATATTTAAAAAGCATGGAGTTTTTCTGGAACTTTGTCATGCTTATTCCTTCGTCTGTGGCCAATAGCATGTGGCTGCTTTTGCACCCGAGCAGTGGGAGTAAATAGTTTTCAGAGTTGTGGTGTAGTCTGCACAGACGCAGATACTCTCTGAAGGGCTTTGCAGAAAAAGTTTAAGGACCCCCGAACTAGGTTGAAGCTGACTGACCTGTCTCATTATTTTATTAGCACAGGGAAAGCACTTTTTCCACTCTGTTGGGAGTAGATTTTTACAGTATTAAAGTAGCTAAGACCTTTAACTCTGCTTGATCAAATCTCTGCTCTGTTTTCAGCCTCCTTGCGTTTTGTAGTTCAGATAATGCACACCCGATCCAGCCTTCTCTCCTGGGTCAGTGTCTCTCTACAAGGTCTTGCTGACCTGTAAAGCTCCTTTTCTATCCCTGAAAGTCCTCATTGAATACCCTTTATTTCTATGAGATAACCCTTGAGCCTCTCCTCTCCACATAATAGTAGTCCCTCTGATCAATACTGCCCACTTGGTACAATTGTTCTGCAGTTTGGAAACATTACCTGGCAAATAATCCAATTTTGCAAGCTCTGCTTTTCATTAAGGTGAATAATGAATGGGTCTTCCTTATTTAGATTTTGACCTTTCTTTGTGTAAGTATTCATTTCCTCCATGAAATAAAATAAGCCTTTGACTTAGAGTTTTGAAATTATGAAAATACTTAATGCTTAGAGTCATTTTTGCCTAGGCATTTGTTTGAAAATACAACTCATGTCCCCATTTCTCTGTGTTTTTTCCAAGGTCTTGGTTGGCTCTATTTTGCAGAACATACTTTTTTGACAGGAGGTCGTATCTGTGGTTGATGCCCAAGAATCTCAGTCATCATGTTTATGGTGTTTCTTCATAGATATTATCTATGATTGATTTGGACTTGTTGTACGTAAGTTTAGAAAAGTCAAACTTTGTTCCTACCAAATCAAACAATTCAAAAAACCATGAATTCTAGAGAATTTTACCATTAATCCCTAATCACAGACCATCTTCCTAAATGCCAATGTTATATATTATCATCTTAGCAAATCATCCCCGAATTTTATAAATCAGTGAGAGACTTTCAGACATTCTACTAAAGGGCCTGCTTGTGAATATTTTCCCTATGAAAATGGTATGCAAACAGACGAACCCTGGTCCTAAACCTTCACAATCATGCCATTTTCTTTTTGCTGTTATTACTGTCCTTAGGTCCATAGCAGTGCTTATGGAGCCCCTCAGTTTCGTTGCCACACCAGGCTTAATAGATGCAAGATATATGCTCTGTTGAAATCACATTACTAGCCTCACAAACATGGTTAAATAAACAAACCAAAAAAAGAAAAGAAAATCTTTAAAGATGTCTTTTTTAAAATTATACACTTTTAAGAGAGCTTTTGGGAAAATCAATGGCTTAATGAGTGGGTAGGTATTTTGTGCTTTGAATGTATTGTATTTGGGCACATTTTCAGCTGCTGTGGTAACCAGAAATAATCAATATCTAAACACCCAACCCCTGAACACAGTCCACCTCTCACTGTGACTTCTGCTGTTTCGCTTCAATCAGCAGCACTCCAAGGGCTCCTGTGGTGTTGGGAGACCCTGAAGGATATAGCATTCTCATCTGTGATTTGAATTGTTTTTGGTGCTTTTCCTTGTTATCATCTGAATTCTTGGTGGTTTCAAGCTCACATCCACAATTGTGGTTTATAATCAATCATTTTTTTCCCAGTTGAAGAAACATTAGGAGGACAAAATAACAAAATGAGGAAATCACTCTGCTCTGATGCTTTTAGGGATTTCCTTGGGGGAGAGAGAGAAAGATGGAGAACTTCAAAAAGTAAAACCTCAGCATCTGTGAATAAGAAAATACCTTGTCAGATAAGTATGGATGTTGCTTTATTGAGAATTGGTGTCGTTTTGTGTCAGAAGAAACCAGTACTTTTTGGGGCCACACACTCCCCAGTTCCAGCTTTTGAAGACAGCCAGCTTCCCAGCCTGCTTGCTCTGACTGGGAGCATGTGGGTAGATGGATGAAGGAGGCTCTCAAAGCTGGCTGACAATCCTCCCTCCAGGAATTACTGGGCCACAAACATGTCCATAGAAGGGTTCTGGTTTGAGTTTTTTTCCTAAAAAATTGTGTAGTCAAGTGGGCATGGGCTTCATATCACTAATATGTATGATCTACCTGTTTATGGGCCAGGCCTGAAAGGTCTTTGAATCTCAGTCAGATCATTGAAGGATTTAGTTCATTGCAGTCCATGTGACTATGAGCTGAAGACCCATGTTTTCTGCTCTGCAGTGGGCCAGATGGTATGCATCTCATGGCAGCCACACTGTCCATTGTCAGTCCATTTTTACTTTCATATAAGGAACTGTCATGAGGCACAGAGATCTCAGGACAGAAACATCATCATTGTGGATAAGGAGGATAAGGAATACGGTGTATTCAATATTTAGGGTGGAGTTGGCACTCAACACTAGGGAGTTGTCATCCATCATGTTTATAGTACTGTGGGTGATAGGGTTAGGTGGTGATTTGCTTACGTAGTCTTTATTCCTAGCATTTCCTGCTCCTTAACACTTGGACAAGTTGGTTGCTCTTCTTGCTTCAAACATAAACTCAGACTCAAGTTCTGACCAATAACTCATTTCTCTGCAGCACCCATATCTCCTGGATCCTTGTCTGGGAGATGCAGCTAAAAAGGTAACAGTGAACATCACTTATCTGCCTGCATGGAACATAAAATCTCTTTGACCAGTATAAACTTGTTGGTTCCTGCATGATGGGAGATAAGATGCTCATGGGCAATAGGAAACTTGGACTGGGCAGAGACAAAGAAGCCTGCAGTATCACTCTCACTCAAGACCTCTCCCTGAAAGCATTCCTGTGAGCAAGGATCCACACTAACAACAAGAGACACAGAAAACTGTGCTCTCAGAAGAATAGTGGGCTTTGGGGATGGGAATGGATTTCAGAGAGAAGGAAGAAAAAGGCCAAGATGCTCACTTATTTTTTCAGCAACAACCCTGCAGTATTTTTTCTGTGAGTTTAGTTACCCTGCAAATGGGGCCTGGGCTCATTTTTGTCTTTGGGTCTCTTTTGAGCCTCAAATGAGAGGGATCCATTAGAACCACTTATCACAGGAAATGGCAAGAGAAGTGTGTGGTTGTTTGCAATTGTGTATTGTAATAGCAGCAGTCTGAGCTGGGATTCTTCACTTCATGTGTTGATCTCATTCCACCTCCATGAAACAGTCTCCTGGGTGACTATGACAATCCTGGGGTGAAAACCAAGGGAAACTGGGAACCCTGAATGATTGATTATATAGGTAGGGGGAGAGAAAGATTCATAGATACTCTGACTCATTTTCTTTCTGTTTTTTTTTTTTTTTCAGTTTTAAAACTGAAAACCAGCAGTTCCCAGGCTCTGCACTCAGAAATTGCCCCTGGCAGACTGCGAGGCTATATGGGGTGCAGGAATTGAACCTGGTCTTTCTTGGGTCAGCTGCATGCAATGCGAAAACCCTACCGCTTCACTGTCTGTCCAGCCCCCTGACTCATTTTCATTTCATACTAGTTGTCATCCAAACATGAGCATGCCAGGAAGTCAGTTGTTGTTGAGTCCCATGGGAACTCTTCAGAGAGTCATGAGAAACTGGGACCCCTTATCCAATGATGTTTTCACCCTGATAGGGAAATCTAGTCTCCTGTGCCCACAGGATGGAGGCATAGCTCATATCAAATATGAGCTGGCAAAGTGCAGATCTTCATATGAATGTCAACTCATGGCAGCTATTAGTTGAATATTATATTGATAGACTATTTTCTCTACTGCTCAGTTCAAGGGATGAAGAGTAGCTGCAGATGAATGAAAGCATCACCAGCAAACATTTCTCTGCACCATTATACTAATTTTATTTCTCTGTTGTTTCACCTTTCGAGGCACTCATGGTTCACAGGGGTAAATTTAGCCTTTCTGACCTACTTCCTTCCCTTCGTTCACTGGCTTTAGCCACTCTCATCACTGGGGCTGCTCCTTGAGAGAGAATACACATCCCTGTCATTGTGCTATTGTGCTGGATGCTCCCCAGACCTACAACATCCTTCCCAGTGTCCGACTCAGGGTCTGTAAGAGCCCACTTCCTCACCTCTTTCCAGCCGGCACTCAGTGTCTCTCCTCAGTTGAGAGCAGTCCACTCTGTCCCAATGATATTCTGCTCTTCCTCATACTATGTTATTTTTCAAAAAGTCACATTTATGTTCTGTAATCTTCCCCCACTGGAAGGTAAGTTCACAAAGTAAAGGTCTTGGTTGTCTTCTGTTCACTGGTGGGTCCCCAGTTTCAAGAATAGAACCTGGTATATAGAGTTGTTGAGCAATAGAATGACAGAAGAATAAATGCTCAGAAGCAATTTCATTTTGCTTTTCAAGATGCCAGCTTCCAAAATTAAATTGATACTACCCTTTCATGATCTCTCCTGCTCTGGTTCCCAATTGGATCTTACCTGTTTGTGCTTCAAGTCTTTCCAGTCATGAGGAGACTGCAAAACATGCTTTTAGGTGATTTCATTGTTGTGGAGACATCACTGAGTTTCTGCACAAACCAGAACGCCTTTGCTGACTATCCACTGAGAGATATCATAGAGTCTATCAGGACATGGTTCAATGTGTGATCTATCTCTTAATTTCCTCTTTTTGGATTGCCTGCTATCCTTCTCTTCCCTTTTCTACCCAAGCAACGTACTCAATCTTTAGTTCTAATAGCTCATTGAACTATCCTACCAGCCTCTCATGAACACCTGTTTGCTCTCCTCCACTCACAAGAGTCAACCCTTAATTGGCAATTGTTTTGTTTTAGGTATTGTGGCCACATCTAGTAATAATCAGGGTTTATTCAAGCTCTGTGCTTAGAGGTCATTGCTGGTACTGCTCTGGAAATTATATATAATGGTAGGGATAAACTAGAATCTACAGCATGCAAGACAAATGCTGTAACTCCTGTACTATTTAGCCCTAGTTAACAATTCTTAGGTTTAATGTTCCTTATCTCCTTTGTGTTTATGCTTGGAATGGGCCAAGGAGAGAAAACTTTGAGTGCTAGACTTGGTCAAGACCACAACTTGTCTGAAGTCATTTTCTTACCTAAAAGTAACACAACCTGGGAAGTTACATGCAGATACATCAAATAAAGTGTGTTTGAGCACACAGAAGGTGCTCATGAAAATTTGTGGCATGTATGTGTGTGGGGAGCTGCCATTTTGTTCCATGTGCTGATTTCAGATCGGAAAGATTGTTTTTGTTCTACATTAGCATAATGAGAACGCCTTTATCTTTAATAGAATTCTCCCTCAGAAAGAGAAAAGCTATATTTGATTCAGAGATGATGTGCTTTTTACAAATTCTATGTGACATATAATAGAGGTTCTTTTAGCTGGCATGTTTGAGTCCGATTTTCTGTCAGTGCTGTCTTGCCTTGGCTTCTGGAAGACCTTTGTGACTTCTGAGTAGTTGTTCCCGCATGATTTGAGCAGGCATTGGTGTGAGTGTGCCTGTGTCTGCTTTATGCACAAGTGCTTGTGTTCCAAACAGTGCACTCATGTACAGAAATACAAGGATATGTCTGTGGAGTGTAAAGCGTATTCATATCACTATAAGGGTGCCACCACAAGGCATTTGGTCTGGTGAGGACATATGTGTGACTTTCTTTGACTAGACTTGCTGCTTTCTCTTACTCAGAAATGTGGAGGTGGCCAGTGGATGTAGCCCACCTGCTCAAGGCCAGGTTTGGGGAGTGAAGATCCTTTGGAAGGGAGACAGGGTTGATGGGCCTCTGCCAACTGTGGGCAGGAGCAGTGTTCCTAGAGGAGGTCATGCCATCCTATGTAGTAGGAAAAAAGACATAATTCTGAGTTACTCATGAGGAAGTGTAAGAAGGAAGCAGGAAGAAGGACAGGATGTGGTTCTTGGGCCAGGCAAAGAAAGTCACTCATAACTCTATGGCACTTAGAGTCTCTGTCCTCTGTCCCAGTAGCTGTGGGCAGAGCTCTGGCACTGCATTAGCTCTATGAACATAATAGTGACATGGTGACAACCGGCTTTCTGTGAGTGACACTATGGTCAGTCAGAGTCTGCTCAGCTAACTTCTCATGTACAACTTAGAGAAATTTCTGATGGTAGTCACGGCAGCTTTAAAGGGTGGGTGAGCTTTCAAGCTCATTTTGGTGGATGCCTGAACTCCTACTGTGGCCCCGCTGTGTGTGTCTAGGTGGCCTTGAAGAGTTACTGACCCTCCAGGATGTGGGCTGCCTCTAGGAATTAAATAGCAGAATGGACTATGGGCTGTGAATGGAGTGTTGAATTCTATGGGGCAGAAAAAAGTCTCTAGAAACACTGGTGGCTAACTCTTCTTGTCTTCCTTATTATTGGTACCCTGAGATCTGTGGTCCATTGCAGCTAGCATACTCTGAGAGGTGTCTGAGTTTGCTACACAGAATATGAGAGGTGGAAGAGAAGACTGTAGGCTTCCTGTGGAATTAATGGGACCAATGCTTCTAAGAGAGGCAGGAGATCTGGGAATAAAATGGGCAGAATATTATGGCAACCCATCTCACCTTCTACCAGGTCTCTATGACCTCAGCAACAAAGAACCACCAAAGGCAACTGGAGTTCGATGTTCCAGCAACATGTTAGTGTTCAGATCTCAGATCTGGAAGCTGTTTGCTGACCCTGACCAACAGTGCAATGTTGGGCAGGTTACATACTCTCTAGGCTGCTAATTAACCCTCCTATGGGTTATGGGAAATTAGAAAGTCTAACCACACAAGACATAGTATCTCTAGCCATCAGACCTACTGACCTATGACCTATGAGAGCAAGGAAGAAAGCTTGGAGTATGTCCCCAGGAGACTGGTGTAAGAGGATAGGAAGAAGCCTGGGGGTTGTGAGCCTTAAGGAACTGAACTGGGTAAATGCAGCATCTTCCTCAGGAACAGGCCTTTGCTGCCCTGGGGCGTTCGCATTACCTCTTTTTCCAAGAATGAACCCTTCCCCCAACCATATCCTTTGATTTTATTCCAATTACACCTATTGAATGAGACTTTCTCTGACTATTTTGGCCATGCTCATATCCTTGTTTCAGGAATTCCCCTACACGTACTTTGCTTTGCTTTTCTCTTTGGTCAGTTTATCACCCAGGTCTATTCATGTTACCTGCTTGTTTACAGCTTTATAGTGTGCCTCCCACACTGTTCAGTGGTAGGGGTGATTTATTCCAGAAACAGCCTCATGCAGCATTCCTTCAAACAGTTTTGTTTTTGTCTTTCTGTCATGGATAGGAATTTGGGGGTGCTGGGAAGTTGAAGAAGATTCATTTAAACATTTGGAGTGATGGGGCCGGAGAGATAGAACAGCAGTAGGGCATTTGCTTTGCATGCAGTCGATCCAGGACAGATGGTGGTTCAAAACCTGGCATCACATATGGTTGCCTGAGCCTGCCAAGAGTGATCTCTGAGAGCAGCCACGTGTGCAGCCTCAAAAAACAAACAAAAGTAAACATTTGGAGTGAAATGAAATTTACAGTGGACAAAATTTAAGGGGTAAAGGAGGGACTTGATCTCATATTATAAAATTAAAGACTGGACATGCTATAGGAACTGGAGTGGGAGGGAGGATTTTTAGGGTATCTGTGAGTACTCATGGTTTTAACCAAGGGAAACCCCATGTTTTTCTATCCTCATGATAGATAGTAGCTCTTTGGAGCAAGAACCCATCACCACTGGACTCTTTCTTCTCTCAGTGATGAGAGAACTGTGCTATCTCCCTCAAAGCTTACTTTTTTTTTTGTTTGTTTTTTGGGTCACATCCGGCAGTGCTCAGGGGTTACTCCTGGCTCCATGCTCAGAAATTGCTCCTGGCAGGCACGGGGGACCATATGGGGCACCGGGATTCGAACTGATCACCTTTTGCGTGAAAGGCAAACGCCTTACCTCCATGCTATCTCAAAGCTTACATTTTAAGAAGGTTCTTAGGTCCTTGAAAGGGACAGTTTGTTTCTGGGTTGTGAATATGCTAAGAGGTTGTGAGAGGATTTACATACATTTCAGAAAGACAGAGAAAGAATTTGCAGTCACAGGTTTTCTAAGGTGAGTGTTCTAAGAAAAGGGAAGTGAAGAGGTTGCTAGCCAGGAAGTAACTGACATCAAGTTCAGTGCAATCACAAAGGATGGTAAGACTGTTGTGATGAGAGATGAGATTTGAACCCTGGAGCATGTGTGATTCCAACACATCTTCTATTATTCCCATAACACTTGTAATGCCCACAAACAATAAAGGCTGCATTTTAGGAGATTCTGGCACCATTCAGAGACATCTTGGATAGAGTCTAAAAAATTTTGTCTTAAGGCAAATTTGAATAAGAGAATTCACCTAACACATTGACTGCTTCCTATAAAATTGTAGGTGCAATGCCTACTAAGAGGAGCTGTCAGCTTCAGACCCACAATGTTGGTACCTAAAGGACTTAGAATATATGCCACATGTTAGTGTCTCAGGAACACACATCACAATTTCAGTGCCTAAAGGGTTCAGTTATCTGTCCCCACCCTGACTGCACTGGTGGGAGACAAGGTCTTATCCAAGGTCATAGAATGAGTTGGGGTCAGGCCTACAAATCTCACCCCTCCGCCCCAAAGGTCCAGGATCCTGATTCCTGAAGCCAACTTCTTTCTGCCCCATCCCCCAAGACTTTGCACCAGTGGCTTCTCCTGGTTTTTATTTTCTTTTTTCCCCCCTTTCTTTTCTTTTTAAAGGCTCTCTGGCAGCTACTGCTCCAAGGCAGAAAATGTATTCATTTAAATGACTTCGTTTGGAAATAGAAGCTTGAATAATGATGTTACCATTTATAATTGCTCTGATTAACCACACCACGTTTTGCAGTTTAGAATAAAAAAAGCCTCATTCCTTTTGTGATGTGAATTTTAATTGCTTTCTCCAAGAAAGACCCTTCCAGCCTACCTGTGCTCTCTGACTTCCGGGCTTGGAACAGGCGTTGGACCCTGCACAGTGGATCAGTAAATACTGATAGGGAAGTGGGTAGGGGCAAAAGCTCCCTCGGAGGATCACAGTATTGGGTCCCACAAAGCCCAGACTGAAGACTTGGGATAAAGGAGATATTTTCTAAAGGTGTTTTATGCTTACTGTGGTTGTCATCGCTGAGATTACAAAGAGGGAGGCATCATCCATAATTTATCTGCTTGTGGATGTGTCTTCTCAGATGGATTTACTCTTCTTTTTTCTTTTCAACACCTTAAGGACATTTTCAGTTATTTTTCATTCTGTTTGACATTTCACCTACCTGAAATAAAAATCAGTAGAGTGCAGTGGAATAAAGCTAGAGTTTAAGAAAATATAGGTGAATATTTATTTGATCTCAGGGTTGGGTACTGGGGTCTTTATTCCATGTGTAAAAGCCAAAAACAACAACAACAACAACAACAACTTTGTAAAGGAGATAATGATGGATTTGGTTATATAACAAGGATAAATAGTTATAAGAAAAAAGAAAAAAATAGCAACTGGGGTCAAATATTTAAACATATGATCCATAATGGTCAATTGCTCTTCACATACATAGACTACATAGGCTTACTTCTGTGCTTATGGGTTCTTGAGAATTTTATAAAAGATTTACATAAAAAAACCAAAGTCGGAGACATTAAAGTTTAGAGTATAGTTTAAGTAGGTGAGTGTGGGGAGATCCTTCCCAATGGCCAGGCCTCTTCTTTTACCTATCTGACTTTCCTATTACTATTCAGTGTATGACATCCTATGCCTGTCCAATGTCATCTATTCGCCTCGTGTGTAAAATGACTTGGTCTTATTTATGCTGTTCTTTGTCCAATGTATGCTTTCCTTGTCTGAGATCTGCAACTGGAATCTTGTCACCTCTGTCCCTTTGCTGGGTCTTACAATTCTAGACTGTCGTTGGGCCTCTCTAGGACTGTATACCAGGGGCTCCCTGTCTCCTTGACTTGCCTTAGTCTCTGGCCATGGCTACACTGTAAGTATAATCCCTGCTCTCTTGTCTTCTGTGTGAGAGTAGGGAGCAAAAAAGAGGTTGCCTGATCTGGGACTTTCTTTCACCTGATTCTATCTGGCACCCATATCCATCTCATTATCCATTTTGATTGAGTATCCTTTCTCTTCTCTTACTAATAATAAACAAAATAAGTGTCAGTATAAAATAATGAGAAATAGAGTTAATAGATAATTTATGTAATAAAGCATACCCCAACTCAATAAAAATATAAAAAATAGCAGCATTGTATATAATTTCTAGAATATAAATTTTGTTTTTGTGGGGTATATAAATTAAAAATTATGAAATTATTATTTCTTTTCTTTTTATTGACAATAAGTTTGAACCATGTTATTGATAAAGATTAAGTGATATGTTTGGTTATCATAAGCGTAAATTTGGGGCCAGAGCAATAGTATAGGGGGTAGGGCGCTTGCCTTGCACATAGTTTATCTGGATTTGATCCTAGCATCCCATGTGATACCCTGAGCACCATCAGGAATAATTCCTATGTGCAGAGCCAGGACTAACCCATGAATATTCCAGGTGTGACCCTAAAACAAAACAAAAAACAAAAACTCCCTCAACAAACAAAATAAAACTCAAAAAGCATAAATTTTTGTGATCTCTCAGGAGGGCAATTTGATATGTGCTTTGAGAATCTTAAAATGTGCATTCCCTTGACCTTGTATTTTCACTTCCAGGATTTAACTTTTTAGGAAAATAATTAGCAATGAATATTAAAGATAATATAAAAGGATTCTTTTTAGAACATTGCTTGGAATGAAGAAAAGAGAGGGAAACATTTAAACTTCTTGCAATAAGTAGTTGCTTTCATATAATAGAATTACATGCAGATAAAAATGATAATTTCAAGTTATATAATATAGGATGTGAAAAATTTCATGCAATGTTTAATTTAAAAATTATTAAGGAACCTTGCAACCTTGACAAAGGTTGTAACTTATAACCATAACAAAGGCTAATATTCAAGTTATATAAGGCCTGAAAAAACTCATCAGCTACAACAATAAGAGTCAAAAACTGGGGAGAAGAATTGAACAGACCCTTTTCCAGGAAAGTCATTCAGAGGGCTAATAGCATATGAAAAAAATTCTCAACACTACCGATTATCAGGGAAATGCGAATCAAAACAAAAATGTGTATCATCTCATACCAGTGAGAATGGCCTCTATAAAAACAAAAATATAAGTATAGACGTAAGTGCTTTTGGGGATGTGGAGTAAAAATAGTTTTTTTGTGACTGGGAAATCAAACTGGCTATGGAAAATGATATGGAGCATCCTCTAAAAATTAAAAGTAGAACCAACATATGATTCAGTAATTTAACTCCTAGGTATCTATCCTTTGAACAGAAAAACTGCAAAGTCAGCTTCTTGCACCCTTATGTTCATTGTAGTGATAGTTACTATAACCAAGATCTGGAAATAACCCAACTACCCAATGACAGATGAGTAGATAAAGATGTTGTGGAATATATACTCAGTGGAATTCTACTCTGCTATAAGGCTAGATGAAAGCTTGCTTTTGCTACAGTGTGATGGAACCCGAGGGTGTCATGCTAAGTCAGAGGAGAAAGACAAATTCATATTTAGTAAGTAAAGAAACAAAGCAAGGGGATAGACAATGTTCAATGAAAACTAATCCTTAGATTCTGTTGACAGACTGAGACTACAAAAATGGAGTGGGAGCAGAAGTAAAGGGTTCTGTGAACAATAATCATTGGGGGAGGTATGCTGGCATTTTAGTGGGAGGAGTGACGTGATAACATTTAACCGTAAAACACAACACACTCTTGTAAACTAATGTCATGTCAATAAATTTAAAAAACTAAGTAAGCCTTCATATGCAGTGTATTGCCAGTTTTAAATACCATATCATTAGTATATTTAATTGCATAGTTAATAAGTATATAATAAATACTTTATATAAATGTACTGTAACACCATATTTCAAATTTTATATGATAATCAAGTATTTCCTTTAGCATCTAAGAATATGGCCCAGGAATGTAGCTAAAGAAGTGATAGACTATTTGCCTTTCAAGTGTGTCACATATAACCCTTGGATCTACACGGGATTGTTGACTATGACCCTGGGGAAAAGGTTATTGCACTTCCTAGCACCCAAGTGATGAGCATCATAATTATGTGACTCTTAAATACCACCACAGCAACTATGAAGAGAAGAGTGAAAATACCCTAGAATCTAAAAAATGATATGAAGTTAAAACAATAAAATGAAACTGATAAAGTAATCAAGATTTTATTATTGATGGATCTGGGTTTAAATGCATACCTGATCTTGATGATTTTGATTCTTCTTCTCTCACCAGTCTGTTAGATGGCGGTAAAGAGCTCCACATTTGGATGTCTAAGAGCTAATTTGGTTTTTTTTTAAGGGCTAATGCAGAACATAACTAAAAATGTGGCACATATAGATTCTCAGCAAATAAATGTTCATTAGTGTGCTCCATTCAGTCTATATAGCATTTGGGATTTGGAACACTGGGTCTGGATTAGGTCTTTGAACTCTTCCATAATTTTCTACTTACTCCAAGTCATATTATTTAACCACAGTCTTCACATTATTTAACCAGAGTCTTGTACAATTTTCCCCAAAGAATGCTAAATTCAGCTGTTATTTTAGCCGTGGCATTTTCATGGCTGACAATCTGAAAAGGCATGTTCAGATTGTATCATGTTTGTTGGATTATAGCTCTTCTGAAGCTGTGATATGAACGCTTAAGTTTTTTCTCTCTTTTCTAGTTTTGCTAGAACTTTTTTTTTTTGTTTTGGCTTTTGGGTCACACCCAGCAGTGCTCAGGGGTTACTCCTGGTTTCGTGCTCAGAAATTGCTCCTGGCAGGCACGGGGGACCATATGGGGCACCGGGATTTGAACCGATGACCTTTTGTATGAAAGGCAAACACCTTCCCTCCATGCTATCTCCCGGGCCCTTGCTAGAACTTTTTAAAACTAATTGCTTTTAGTGGCAAGGTGGAGATGCGACTAAAAGTTACTTTTATGCCATGTCCATGGGCATATAAACTTATGCAACCATTTTAAAAAGAAAAGATTGGAAAGATATCAAGAAAATATGCATTTTACTGGTACATTTATTGATTCTGTATTTATATTTCTGGGAAGTATATTAAGGTAATAAACATTTATATATCATAATTGATCTGCAGTTGATTCTAATTTAATGTCATTTCTCTAATGTCTAAAGAATCTGTTATGTTCATGAAATCTACATGGCTAGGGAGCTTCTTTGCCAGGGGACCTCTTTTAGGTCTGTCTGGATGATAGTAATGTGCTGATCAGTTCTCTAGGGGATTGTGGTCTAGACGAGAGAGGTCTTACAGGGATTTGTTGTCTGATCAAATACAGTTTTGCACAGGATACTGATTTGTGATCTTGGCCCAGATGGTTCTCTCTCTCTACATATCTATTTTCTCATTTGTAAAATGGGTCTAATAATGCTAGATTTCTGATGCTCAGGACAGAAAAAGCCAAGTGCTTTATGATCTGTTACTTTTATTAACAGAACTGATAATTATGGCTACTTTAGCCTTCTTTAGGGTTATCAATCAGGGAGAAGTAAACTGAAGGTCTTTCTGTCTACTTGGACCCTCCAGAAACAGTGCTGGCAGCCTTCCTATCCAGTCCCCTTCAGAATTTGGTGTGAATCTGACATGGTAGTCTGTCTTGTTTCTGAAACATTATGTCAGGATGCTGCTTTTAGGCTAAACTTTTTTGTGAAAAAGCTTTCACAAAGTACAAGTTAACAACTTCCAGATAAATTTTATCTTAAAATAAAGCTCAATGAAAAGCTCTTTGTAAAAAGTAGAATGTTCCTTCTGCATAGAATTTGGAAAGGAAGACTAGGAAAACAAAGACCATCTTTTTTCTTACTACCAAAGAAACATTGTTAGTATTTTCTTGTGTTTTCCTTTGGCTTGTCTGTGTGTTTTTATATAATTGAATTCATGCTGTATATATTGTCACACGTCTTCCATTTTTTCATTTGCCTTTATTATATACACTTTCCTTGTGTTATTAAAACTCTGTAAAAATAGCTTTGAATAACTGCGTGTTATTCCATTCACTGGATATTAGATAGACAATTATTCATTTCAATTATTTTCAAATCAATGGAAAACAATATTGTTTTTCATATCTGATATTTTCTGCCTCTTATCTTTTATGTTTATATCAGATATTCCTCAAATTATTTCCTCATTCAAAATGTCTATATATCAGACACAGCGCTGGCAGAATGATACCCTGTTTTCAATGTCTATAATGACTCATGGTTAAATCTTTAATGCATTCTGGCTTAAAAACTATTTTGTTGTTTATAATTTTTATTGGAAATGGAATGGTTGCAGCAGCTCTGAGGAGGAATTATGCTTCTAAAAGTCAGGAGAATGGCGCACTTGCAATTTGAAGTGAATGCTGATGGCACATAGAAAATAGCCATTTATGGGAATACAGGGAGGAGCTTTTGCTTTAGTTTTGGCCAAAAGTTGAGACGAGAGGCTAGAGAATTAGCACAAGGTTTAATGCACTTGCCTTGCATCTAGTGGACTCTGGTTCAATCCCCAATACCTCACATTTCTCTGCCAGAGAAATAAGACCTCTGCTTGTAAGACCTTAGCATTGGCGGAAATAAAAATACCCAAGCGCAACCAAATCATATCAAACCAAACAGAGAAAAGAAGTAGGATAAATAGGGGGAAAAAGGGGTGGCCAAGCGCATAGAGTAGAAACTAAACAGATCTATCTCTCCCCATCTCCACTGGAACTTGTACTAATTTTCTGGAGTTGTTCATCCAGCACTTAGAATTGCTGTGAGCAGAAGGGATCTCATTTCAGGAGTCTGTGAAGAGGAAAAGGAAGTACGTTCTCAGGACTATGAGTCAGAGACCAGTGAAAATAGTGGCCAAGACTGCATGGGATGGTGATTGGAGCTGTGCTAAAGGATGGCTGAGTCGGGGTGCCACGTATGTTTGTGTTCAAGTGCCATGCCTTTGCCGGGGAGGGAAGTTCAAGATGTGAGGGGAATATGTAGGTGCAATCAGAGGTGTGCATGATTCTGGGTCATGCTGCAAGGAGTTAAGATAAAGTCTCAAAGTCTTTGAGAAATTGTTCAGATGTTCTTCCAGGCACCCTCCCTCTTACTACTTTCAGACAAAGAAGTGATAAACCCATGGAAGAACAGTCAGGACAGGGAATTTCTTCAGCTGTTTAGGTAAGAAGGTAATTGAGAGAGCTCAATGAGGCCTATTTCAGCTTCTGCTCCCTGAGTCTGATCAGAGGCCTCTCTTCCTCTGTAAAGAGAAACTTCCTTTCAAATGGAGATTTCCTAATTTAAGAACAAGCAGAGAGGAGTCAGAGACTACTGCCTTTAGGAGAAAGAAGGACTTAGGTGTCAGCCACAGACTGCCTCCTCCAAAGGCATTGCAGTGCTGCTTCTGCACACTGACATCTCAATGTCACTGGTGAGAAAGCAGCTGTAGGTCTTGATGACAGGGGTGAACAAGGCAAGTCTTTGAAGCTGACACAGCTCAAGTCACACAACAACTGCTTCTGGCCAGACTCTTCTCACTGCCTTGCTCCACAATGATGCACCTGCTGGGGGCACTATCAGTTTCTAGGTGGGTGATGGCAAGATGATCCTTCCATAAACAAAAAGGTAGAGATAGAGACACGACATTCAGAGTGCTTTTATATTTGCGAGGTGAGAGCCCAGATTGTGCCCCATCTCTGTTCTGAAGATGCTCACACTCCCCATCCCATTGGGATCTCTGGGACATAAACTGGAAAGATGAGGCCATTGAGTAGATGGTGCCTCTTTTTCACCCTTGTCAGTGGAGGGGGCTCTTCCTCTGGAAATTAGACTCAGCTTTCTGTATACCAGGCAACCTGGCATCTATTCCTGAAACAAGTCTACCCACTGCTACATGAGGCTGGCAGAGGAACTCACCAAATTTTCATAATTCAAACAAGGGGAGACTTCAGTGTTATTTGCTGGTTGTAATTATTGTAACATAAAGATATTTATTAATGAATTATTATTCAAACACATATTTATAGAGTGACTTGTGGTTTTGAGCCCAGTTTCATGGGTCATGAAGATAGATTCTAGCAGGGGTCTCAAACTCAATTTACCTGGGGGCCGCAGGAGGCAAAGTCAGGGTGATCCTTGAGTGCAAAGTCAGTAGTAAGCCTTGAACATTAGGGGGTGTGACCCAAACAACAAAAACAAAACAAAACAAAAAAAGATTATTCTAGGGCAGGGCCACAAAATGTTGTACAGAGGGCCGCAAATGGCCCGCGGGTCGCGAGTTTGAGACCCCTGTCTAGGCCAAAGTACCAAGAAGACTAAGACAGGACATGGGAGAGAGGCATGGAGACTTGTGCAGGATCTGACAACCTCTCACAGGAGGGGACCTTTGAACTGACTTTGAGGTCCAAAGGTTAATCAGAAGCCTACTACAGGAGAGAGTCTGTGTTTATGTCTTCCTCAACTTTCCCCAAACTATAATGGCACCATCATTCTCTCAATGGTGAATGATCTTAGCCAGTGGTCCTCAAATTTTTTAAACAAGGGGCCAATTCACTGTCCCTCAGACCATTGGAAGGCTAGACTATAGTAAAAACAAAAATTATGAACAAATTTCTATGTGCATTGCATATATCTTTTTTTGAAGTGAAGAAACAAAATGGGAACAAATATAAAATGTGGCCTGCAGGCTGTAGTTTGAGGACCACTGATTCTTAACTCTCGGTGGCGTTGTCTCTGATTTATGATTATCTCTTCTTCCCCTCCTGTCCTCACAATGCTCCCAGTTTTTCACTTCTCCCATCCGTCTCACAGCAACTTTGCTCAAGTTCACCACTGTCACTCTTTCCTATGAACTCCTGCTCACTGATTCTTCTCTTCCCTGTAGCACTAGGTATCCACTCTATATAGCCACCATGTGGGGTTTTCATATTAACACACTGATGTTGTTGCTGTAATTCATATAAATGAAACCACAGTCAAGGGTGAGCCAAAAGAGGGACATGTGGGCATCACTATGTAAAATGAATTTCATTGGGATAACATGATAAATTTCTTTGTAGAGTCATTGACTCCCACCAGCCACACTTATAGTGGCCATAAATGGGCAGTGGTTACTATGTTTGAGAGGAGGAGGAGATTTCCTTCAATATAGAAAGTTCCTTTGGATATCCCTGATTTAGAGTGCTTTTTTTCCAAACTCTATGCCAGATCCTGAGACACTGAACCAAAACCTTGTACAAGTCCTTGGGATGAAGACAGGGAGTAGGAACACATATATGCAGTAGGAAGGTCTTGGAGGATGTTAAGGCATGGAGAGACATTTGGTTTATAATTTCATTATTCTGATGGCTTTTGGGGGCAGCAGGAATATTTGGCAGTGATCAGGACTTCCTTCTGATATGCTCAGGGTCACTCCTGGTGGTGCTTGGGAAACCACATCTAGTGGCAGGGATTGAACTGGCTTGACTATATGCAAGATGAACACTTTACCTGCTGTATTATCTCTCTAGGTTTTAATGCTTTGTCTTTATAGATAAACCTGTTTTAGAATGTTTTTCATGTGTATGATTTGGGCAGTTTTAGTTTCAAGACTACCAGGGGTGGGGACTTATTTCTCAGAAGACAGAGACATCCAGCACTTTGTAGTGTACAATTAGGTTCTAAATACATGGTAATTCTTCTTTGAAAGCATTTCAGACATGCATGGCTGCTGCTTTTGAAGGTTAAAATCTTCAACTTCCTCCTACAGGTGACAGAGACACAGAGTAAAACTAATTAGGAAGCATCCAAAGTGGGTGACTGTTACCATTTGCTAGAACTAGAAATGCAGATAGAAATAGAACTCAGATTCTCCTTTGGGGAGAGAGACTTAGTCTTGTGCGGGGCTCATCTGCCTGCAAAGAGAAAGGGGGATCCTCTATTTTGAGACATGGACAAACAGTTTGGATTCATAACATGCATTGGATCAGTTTCTCCTCTGAAGCACAAAGAAAAAAATGCATCTTGTTCTTTTATTTTATTTTATTTTATTTTATTTTTTTTTTTGGTTTTTGGGTCAACACCCGTTTGATGCTCAGGGGTTACTCCTGGCTAAGCGCTCAGAAATTACCCCTGGCTTGGGTGGACCATATGGGATGCTGGGGAATCGAACCTCGGTCCTTCCTTGGCTAGCGCTTGCAAGGCAGACACCTTACCTATAGCGCCACCTCACCGCCCCACATCTTGTTCTTTTAAAAGGATTGTTTATCATGTTCCCTCATGAAGATGTTATAAAGAAACAAAGAAGCCACCATTGGTTAAATTGTGATTTTTCTGCAATAATGTTAGCATATTAAAAGTATAAATCAATGGGTGGAAGGACTCCAGTTTAAGAGAAGTTAAAAAATAAAACATGGTGTCTGCCAGTCTGTTTTACTTTCTGTCCTTTTCCTTTTTCCTTCCTTTCTCTCTTTTTTCCCACTCATCAATCTATAATCTGTCATTATTATTAAACACAGGCTAATGCGAGACTCACTATATTCTTTATACTTTGAATGTTAGTCTTAGTACTCAAGGCAACTCTTAAAGTAGGTGCTATTTTGGACACTGTGTTCCAGATAAGGGGAAAGTAACTTGCCCAAGATCACACAGAGAATCCTTGAATCAAGATTTGCAAATGTTTTGACCTTCGTGTCTGACTTAAGCTTTATAGCACCAGAAAATGCTTATTTGGTGTGGACTAACTTGTCTTTTTTGCCTCTTAACATAGAAATTCAAGCATGTATCCTAACCCTTGAAAGGTAGTTACTGCTGTCACTGTACTTGGCCCTTGAATTGAAATTGGATACCAAGGTTGCTCTTAATAAAGTATTTGAGCCATGCATCTGTGGTTCTATACTCATTTTGCACCTCAGCTATCTTAGAGAGAAAATCCTGGTTTCCTGCTCAGAAACCAGCTAGACTGGGTGAGAGGACTCTAAGAGCAGCTGAATGGTGGGGGGGGGGGGTACTTATGTGCCTGAGCATAGTACAGTTCTTAGCCACATCAGTTCTGGACTGACTCTCTTGGATATAAACCCACATTTATTGTTTTTGAGCTTTGTAGCCTTGACAAAGGCCTTGACCACTCTGGGTCCATTGTCTCATCCTTAAAATGGGTTGCACAAGTTCTCAGTCCTTTGTTGCTGGCATCCTTTGGGGTCAAATGGGTTTCTGGATTCATATTTATTTAATGTATTTTTAGGAAGGTAATAAAGTATACACCAGAAAAAAATGAACATACTCATTGGGGCCTTGGGCAATACCCACAAATAAATAAAGCATGATGATTTATATATATATATATATCCGAATATACAGTTTTATTAGGAATTGTTTGGGAGACATGCCCAGTTATACTTAGGGCTTACTCCTAGCTCTGTGCTCAGGGGATCTCACATGTTGATACGTGTGGGACCATATGTGATGGTTGACTTGAGCTCTGCTGTGTGTATTGTACTTGCCACCAAGTATCTTAAACTTTGAACTGTTCATCTGATCCCATATGTTGATCTATTCTTTTTTGCAGCAAAAATGTGCATACTAACAATAAGAGGAGGATATAAAAAACTGTAAACAATTCTGCATGACAGTAAATTGGATTTTAGCACCAAATAAGCTTACAAGAAAAAAATGGATAAAAACATCTTTAAGTTTTCAAAATTTTTGAGAGTTTAGGATTCTTAGATTGGGGTGTAAAGGTAAGTCTGTGCTTCTTAGGGCAATTTGAAGTGAAAGGAAGTGGAAATAAAGTAAGGTTTCCAATGAAAGAAATACTTTCATGAAGAGAATGTGTTTACCCAGTACATTTCCTGCTCCATAGTGAAGTGCTCAACATTAATGTGTTTAGTTTGTAAAAGTTTGTTCAATCATCATTACTGAACAGAGGTGAGTGTCTGGCAGGGAGTCTCTGGACCTGGCTGAACTCTATTGCTTCAGAGTTGTATCTATTGTATTTGTGATTTCTGATCTAGAATTCTTGGGAGCTCACATCCCAGGTCGACCCTCTGATACACACTGATGTTTCAACTGACATTTTTGGTCTGTTCCCATCAAGAAAGAAGGAAATAAATCCATAAAGTGCCTTTCCATTTTGCTCATAGGTAGAATCATCCTTTTTGCTGAATCTTTTCTTTTCTTATTTTTTGACTCCAAAATGAGACGAAAATTGAGAACAACAACAACAACCAAAGAGCATTTTCCTTTAGGCAAGGATACGTGTGACACTCCATTAACGATAAGTGACATCTTCTTCCATCTAGCAGGAATCAACACAATATTCACGTTAACCAGTTGTCGACAGTGCCAGAAGTGGATGATGACTTGTCAGTTTCCATCCTATCAGTCATTTACAGGCAAACAGTGTGTGTCTCTGGGTTCTGCACGGACACAGCTGAATGTTCACACCTGCACTCAATTTTTTCCATATGTGCTGAATGTGAAGTGTGTTTTGTTAGAATTGGCTTCAGGCAGGCCCCAGATAAATGAGCAGAGATTGGGGAGCTGAGCATATTTGGAGGCCTGACCTTCCTCTCATGGGCTCTAAGATCTCATTAATGGCCACAAACAAGAATTCCCTTTGTTTCAGGTCACTGAAGGAATCAGTGACTTGAAGCATATGACAGCAATTTATAAATCAGGCAGCTCTAGGAAAAGCTTGTCTTATTATGATATGTTTATCTGTAGCTTATTTACGATTCACCACATAAAGTTTATTTGTGAAGCTTCCACAGATTCCTTTTGTGTTTTTGGAATCTTTCTGCATTGAATCTTCTTTGAATTAGGTCACTCAGTACTTTGCATGTGTGTGTATTCATCTATTTACCCTTGTCTGTACCTTTGTACTCTTCTTTTCATTGGATCACTATTGTATGCTAGGTACTAGTCTGTATTCTGGAATACTCTGATGCATAGGAATGTGAATTAGTTCATGGTCCAATGATGATATTGGAATAGTCTACCAAGGAGTAGAATGACTGGTGCTTCCTTTTAGGGAAGTAGGGAAATGAGGGATTGCTATTCTTTGGGGGTTGGCATTGGAGATCAAAGAAAGGACTAACAAACATCTTCAGAAGGCAATGATGTTTGAATAGGTGTTGGAAGTCTTGGAAGGTGTTTACCATATCAGATGAAGGGGAAGTGGATCCCTAAATGGATGATGCATGATGTCTTCACCAAACAGGGGATTGATAGGGGGAGGGGGCGTCAATCTTGGAGAGTATTCTGTAGCCACCTTGGCAGGTAAGAAACAAGCTGGCATAGATCTGGTCATCCTTAGACAAGCATATCAATACTTGTCTTGATCACAATACTCGATACTTGTTTCATCACAATACCCATGACTGATTGCTAACCATTGTAGGAAGGTCTCTATTGGGTGAGTGTCAATTTTTGGTTTAAGATTTTGTAAGGGTAGAGGTTTAGAAAGGGACAAGATAGGAAACAGAGGGTTGAGAAGGAGGCTTCTGTTGAATGCTAGTCTGGGATAGATGGAAACAGCAGAATATATCGGAGCACAAAGATGCTACAAAGGTCTCTAGGGTCCAGTAAACAGAAATTTCCACTGTATAGAGTTCCAGGGCTGTTATCACAAACTCCCATGAGCTTGGCAACTCCAAAGGACAGCAACTTATTCCCTCAACTTTCCATAAATCAGAGTCCAAAAGCAAGGTCTTGATGGCCTAAGTTCTCTGTGAAAGGAAGGATCACAGTGTCTTCCTCATCTGGTTGCTTCCTGTTCTCTAGTGTTCTGACTGCACTACTTTAGGAAGCCTCTATATGTGCTCTTTATCCCCAGCTTCTACTTCTACTTCTGTTTCCAGCTTCTACTTCTTAGCACATTATTTCTGGGAGTTAATGCCCCTGGAGGTACACAGGACTCTCTCATCTCAGGGTTCTTAAATTGATTAAGTCTGTGTAGACTTGTTCTCTAAATAAGCTCCCATTCATGATCTGGGGGAATAAGACCTGGGCAAATCTCTTTTTTGGGGGGTGTGAGGGAATACTTTTACCTCTGATGACTGCTCAGAGGCTGAGATAGCCATTATCAAGTCCACTTAGTGCTGAAGAGTGCAGGCTTGACTCTCCGGAAAATGGCTCAGCAAACTTCTGCAAACTCATTCCCTGCTGACGTGCAGAATCATTCCCCCAAGGTGTCTTTCCAGCTTCTGAGGAGTAGATAATGCAGGACCAACTGTCTCTCTTTGAACAGGGTTGTAAAGTCAACATACATGGCAGGTAAAATGGGGAAACTCTTTGGAAAGAAAGTAGACACTCAAGTGACTATTTATTTGCAGAGAAGCTAATTTACTCTGGCAGTTCTGCAGGTATTCTGGAACAGTCTCTTAAGAAAATGTATTTTCTAAAGCAAATTCTCCTTGAATTTTTTACAAACTTTTCTCTGCTCAGTGATCGGGTACAATAGAATGAACTACAGCCTCACTTTGTATTTGTTTTACTCCTTGTTTGTGCCCAGTTGGTGTTAATAATGTTGGCAGACTGCTTCCGGGAAGGCAGCATCATTGGTATGTGGTTCAGATGTGGCTATTGCTGATGCAATAGCCACAAGCAGAGAAGTGCAAGCAGAGAAGTGCCAAATACACCAGAACCCACCACCTTGTTTGGTGGACAAACCCTCCCAGGACCCCTACTGTAAGGTGGTCTGTACTGGCTACTGCAGAAACAGACATAAAACAGACACATCCTTGCTACTGATTTGCAGTCCCGTGGTGAAGCTGGACATGCACACTGGTAGACATGGTATGCGGAGAACTAAGGTGAGGTAGTCTAATGGGGGCCTGGGGGAACACAAAGGAGAGCTAGACATAATAAAAAAAAACAGAAAGAAGTAGAACTAGAAATTCCCAGTAAAACTAGAAATTACTAGTAGAACTAGAAATTACTAAGTGGAATAGGAGACATCAGATATCAGGCCCATGAAGATACCACATTGTTTCCTCTGAATCAGGCAAAATCCAATTAAAATGGTATGGACAACTATCAGCCATTTTTAGATTCACTGTTAGAATCCCAGTTAGTGGTGGGAATGAGACTTGGTACAAGCTCACACAGAATTGCGATGACTCTGTTGCATGTCTTTTTGTTTTGCTTTGTTTTATTTTAGGGCCACACCCAGTAGTGCTCAGGACTTGCTCTTGACTCTGTAGTCAGGATTCACTCCTGGTGTCCTTGGGGGACTGTAGGGTCAAGAAAGGCCCCCTATGAATTGCTGGATGTGGCCTAGACTCTTCTCTCCCAAAAAGAAAGTGGGGCCAAAGAGATTAACGGAACTTAAAACACTTGTCTGACATGTGGCCAACCCCAGTTCAGTTCCTAGCAAAGAACACATTTCCCTTGAGTCCTGCCAGAAGTAACTACTGAACATAGAGCAATGCCCTGAGATCTGCCAAGTGTGGTTCTATGGTCAGAAGTGACTGCTAGATGGGTTGGCTGCATGCAAGGCAAACACCTCACCTCCTATACTTTTTTTTCCAGACTGTGGGTGCTTTCTTACTGACTGATGCTGTGATATGAAAGGTTGTGAATTTGTTTATGGTAGATATATTGAATTTCAGTATTGGTTATGATAATTTTCCTATTTATTACCTGGAATTTCCTAGGTAGTCATTTTTAAATTATAACAATTTTTCTAAAAATTTAAATTAAAAATGGATTTTTATTCAAATAAAATATGTCTTGTCATTTATTGGTATATTTGTATAACTATTGATTTAAAATGTACTTTTCTTAGATTAAATGAATTTATTTATTTAGGTTCTGAAATATTCTTCTATTTCTGGAATACTATTTTATTGGTCCTATAATTTTGTTTGTTTGTTTGAGTAAGAATTGGGGAAATTGGAAAAAGACTTCCCTTGGCCTAAGTGAGACAGGATTTTTCCATTCTTGAAGCATACCATCATGGGAGCAACTATAGGCTTTAGACATGTTCATTATCAAAACCCAAGATCATTTTTATAGCACCAAGAAAGATTGTGCTCAGTTGTGGTTGCCACAATCAGTTCTTTGTAATTAAAGATTTTGGTGTTTTTACAGGTCATAGGATGAAGTCTAGAATAGATTTTTTCTTTATGGCTCTGTCACTGTTGTTGTAGACAATCATCTGTAATTAGTGATCTTGGTTTTTGCACAGATCCTAGGATGAAACCTAGGATAAAGTCTTTTATTATGGTTCCAGAAGTTTTGCTCAATCGTGGCTGTCAAAGTCAGACCTCTGGAATTAGAGATTTTGGTTTCTGTACAAATCTTAGGCTGAAGCCTAAGCTAGGGCCTTTCTTATTGGTCTCAGGGAAAAGTTCTGCTCAGTTGCGGATGTCCAAGTCAGTCTTCTGAGGTTTTTGATTTTGATTTTTGCACAAATCAAAGGATGGAGTGTCTTTTGATTTCATCTTGCCTTTAGATGATGAGGTAGGGCAACTTGTTCTTAGATCAAGTTGTTGCTGCTTCCTCATCATCAGGGTGTCTTGTGCACCTGGTGCAAGTTGGTGCTAGAATGGTATTAGGGATTACCCAGGGGGAGTTTGATTTCTGGTGCTGTTGCAAGGAACTGTGTCGGCTCTCCAGTTGGAATCTGGGGTTCAATTTGGATGATTGCTGTCTGATCACATGGAGTCTAAGTTGAGTTCCTATGACAAATGTTCAGGGTGGGAGGCACTCCTGTATTATGAAATTTATGGATTCTTATCCCTAGTAGGTAAGAACTTGTTTCTATACATAAGACTTACCCTTTTATAGCATGCCTATGCAAAAGGGTACAGTGCCATATTATATTACTTGTGCTATTGTGGGTATGATTGTCAGGCTCTATGATCGCTGTGGTTTTGACCTGAGCCTTTACCTCAAGCAAGACTTTTTCTTCTAGAATTTTGCACCAAGAAGTACCAAAACAAGTGAAATTTAAAAAACTGTATATATATAAATGAAAATTAAGATAAATAAATAAAATATAAACACAAAAAATAAATACATAAATAAAAAAAGATGAAGAGGCTACCTTTACCTTTGGAAATAAACACACCAAGGGGTATAACTATTGAGGTATTAAACTACTAGTAAAATATAGGTAAGTCTTTTGAGATCTTCTTTGGGAGGGGATTAAGATCCAGGGCAGATTTTCTTCACACACCATGGTCTTATTTTGTGACTAGGAAAAAAATTTTGTGACTGGGGATTCAGATTTTCATATAATGTGCATGGTAGAAATCTTCATGAAATGAATAGTGGCATGTTTCCTTTTTTTCCTTTGCTTTGTGTAGTGGCCAAATTTATTTGACCTTTTTTTTTTATCTTCCCAGTGATAAATCTTCATTGTGACTTTTCAAGATTTATAGCTCAAAGATGAAGAAGCATACTTCTGGTTAAATGCATAAGCAAAAAATATTTGAAATAATATCTTACTGTGAAATAAATATAAAGATTATTCAAGGCATTTTTAGTCTGATTCTTATATGAAAGGGACTTTATAAGAACAGAATGTACAATATATTTAAATAAAGAAATACAATTTTACTGTCATTCAGCAATAAAGGAAATTAATCTATCTGGCAATCATTTTGCAACTGAATAAATGATTAATTTTCAATAAAGGAATTCATTAAACAATTAAGACATTTTTTAAAACTTTCAGGGTCAATATTACATTTAATGACTTAGGACACTGAAAATTGTCTTGTGCTTCTTTCCACACTCATACCATGTATTATTTTCCATGAATTTCTCGCTTTATTTTTTATGACAAGTTGATAGTTAGTTGGAACAGTTTCATAACTACTTTTTATTAATATCTTTATTTAAACACCTTGATTACAAATATAATTATAGTTGGGTTTCAGTCATGTAAAGGATATTCCTCCCTTCACCATCAGATAAGGAACTAATATCCAAAATATACAAGACACTGACAGAACTTTATTATTTTTTTTGTCCCCAATTTCCAATACAGACCAGGCAAGGGTCTGGGTTGAGGTGTATATAGGGTGCGTTTACTGTACCTCCTCTTTCTATACAGTCCGTGTGAAGAACACAGCCTGTAGTAAGAATTGGGAGGCCTTATTTTTTTCTTTTCTTTTTTTGATTTTTTATTTATTTATTTTTTTAATTTAAACGTTTTGATTACATATGTGTTTGTGATTAGGTTTCGATCATGTGAAGAACACCCCCTTCACCAGTGCAACATTCCCACCACCAATGTCCCAAGTCCCCCTCCCTCACACCCCACCCACACCTGTACTCCAAACAGGTTTTCCAGTTCTCTCATTCATTCACATGATTATGGTAGTTTTCTGTGTATTTATTTTTGTAGCTGCACTCACCACTCTTTGTGGTGAGCTTCATGGAGTAAACTGGGAGTTCCAGCCTCCTCTCATTGACTCTGATGATTGCTGCAATGATGATTTTTATTTTCTTTAAAACCCATAGATGTGTGAGACTATTCTGCGTCTCTCTCTCTCTCCCTCTGACTTATTTCACTCAGCATGGTAGATTCCACGTACATCCACGTATAGGAAAACTTCATGACTTCATCTCTCCTGACGGCTGCATAATATTCCATTGTGTATATGTACCACAGTTTCTTTAGCCATTCGTCTGTTGAAGGGCATCTTGGTTGTTTCCAGAGCCTG
>PVKC010000480.1:53491-66887 GCA_004027635.1 Crocidura indochinensis | reverse complement strand
GTTTGTTATGAGTGATCTGCCATTATTAGAACACTGATTTGTATATTTATCTACATACCCAATAGTGCTAGTAGGCGGTCCATTCTGAAGGCTCCCCCTCCAGTTACTAATTCTTTGATCTTTGTCCTCTGGACTCCAGCCACCTCCTAATAACATAGGAAACAGTGTCTGACCCGTTAATGGCCGGACGCCCATTTCAATTTTTAATGTCAAAAGTAATCTCTAAACTGCAGAGAATTTCAAGGGTGTGAGCCGTACATGTGAGATGAGGATTGGAGAGTGAATGCACCTATGTTTTCCTGGGATCTGACGAAGGCAGATAACAGAGAGCAAAAACAATTGGACTCACTGAGATGAAAATGTGTTTCTTACAGGTGAAAAGGAAGTTAATGAAAGGCGTGTTAGAGAATGCAAGCACTTTCTGAGATTGTCTGCCAAAAAACACAAACTCAAGTTTCACTTTGGGGATTGTTCTGGGGCTAAGAATGGAAGGGATATTTTAATAGCACCACCTGAAATGAGAAATTTGCTTCTCATTAGTTCGTCAATTCACAAAGATTTTTTTCAAGACTGCTAACATAACACCCTATAAGCTTACAGAGGGTTTCGGATACTTAAGAATCTGGTAGTTCAGAGATTTAAAGTTCTATAGCAGGTAGCTAGCGTGTGATAAAAGCATGAATTCTACCCGTCCCTGCCATCATCTGGGTAACATAGAGCACTAAAAGAGATGATTCTTTGGGGTGGTGGTCTAGGAAGATGGATTGAATGTGAGACTTGAAGGAGCTCTATAAATTCTAATGTCTCATATTGATGCACCACAAAAATATTAATAAACTGTTTGCAATTATATAGTAAGTGATGTGTATATGAAGGAAGGGGAGTTTAAGGGTGCTGGGAGGATTACTAAAAATCAACATCTGAGTATATAATGTTGTTATTTGTGATGGTGTCCTCAATACTTTAGTGTATTCTCTTACTCGCTCTCTCCCTCTCTCCCTCTCTCCCTCCCTCTCTCTCTCTCTCTCTCTCTCTCTTTTTCTTGAATCACACCTAGTGATACTCAGGGGTTGCTCATGGCTCATTCAAGAGTCACTCCTGGCAGTGCTCAGGGAACCATATGGGTGCTAGAGATTGAACCTGGGTTAGCCACATGCAAAGCAAATGCCCTACCACTGTACTACTGCTCTGGCCCCTTTTTAATGAATATTCTTCAAAATGTGATCAGAGACAGAATAACAGAATAGGTGAGCAGTTAATGACCTCCCCAACTCTAGAAAAAAAATAGAAGAGAATAATTGAATAAAAACAGAGGTGAGAGAAAATAAAATTTAAGAAGGGCTGCGCATTTCCTTTACTAGGTTAAAATGCCCTTTAACATATTAAGGGCACCAAGGAGATTATAACTTTGTCAGATTATTTTCAATACCATGGTTTACTTTTCCTTTAAAATATTGTGTAATATGCCCCCCTTCTCAGCCCAAAAATTCTTTGGAGTACTTTAGAAACAAATTCCAAATTAATAATAGTCCATAGATATTGAGTGTTTGCTATGCACTAGAGTAGACTTCATACTTTTCATCTTTTAACTCTTGCATTTCCTAAAAGGATATTATTTTATCATATTATATTATTATATATTATTTTTATAGAAGAGATTTTGGGTCTATGAAACGCTAATCCTAGGTCAAACAGTAGTTAGTAAACATACTACAGTAAACTACTGTAATATTCACATAGAACATCTCAATTGAATGTTTCTGCAAATCATTGAGGGTTTTTTATTTTTGATACTCTCAGAGCCATGCAGCATGCTCACCTTTGTAATCAGTGTCTATTTAGGCAGACCACTGCAACCCACATAAAAGAATGTGAAATGTTTCATGCGTAAATTTCTTTAAAGAGTTTACTTGTGTTACTAAGAGGCATGGATAATTTCATTTTCAGCTGTAGCCTTCTGGTAGGTAGCTCCGAACTTGTCCGCTTAATCCTTCATATTTACACATCTGATTTAAGGACTTTGTACACACTTCAATTGCTTCTAACTGCTCTTCTGTTGTGTATTTTTAATCTGTTCCTCAAGATGAGTATCACTATCTTTTTCAGTAGGACCTTTTGCCATGCCTGGTACACACTTTACAAAGCAATAACCCAGAGATCTAACTCAAACATCCTATTGTTTTTATGTCAGGAAGGGAAGTCTAAGAATCTTAATTGAAGTAAGACCCTAGTAGTTTTGATATTAGAGTCCACTGAATGTGTATCCTTTGTTTTTTGTTAGGGGTCCCAGAAGTGCTTTAAACTTACTACAGGCTCTGCACTCTGGGGTCATTTTTGCATGGCAAAGGGGTTGATCATATAGAATTCTCGGGATTAAACCTGGGGTGGCCACATGCAAGACAAGCTCCCTGCCTACTATATTCTCTCTCTAATTCCCCCTTTGTTGGTTTTAATTTAACTTTGGAATATTCGAACCAAATGGAGAAATATTATCCAAATTGAGGCAGGAGAGAGATTGGGGGTATTTGTGATGGGAATGTTTCACTGGTAAAGGAGGGTGTTTTTTTATATGACTGAAACCCAACTACAATCGTGTCTATAATCAATGACCTTAAATAACGATATTATTTTAAAAAAAGAAGAAAACAAACGCAAATATTTCTACTTAGAGGGCTTAACTCAAGAGAATGTAAGGTGAAAAGAGTCAAGAAGAGTGATCGAATCCCCATGGGCTAGTATAGCCAGAAGGGGGAGAAATAATGCTGCCTAGTGAAAGTGGAGTCACTGAGAAATTGCAGTGGGAGAAGGTCAGAAGGGCCAGTTGTGTGGTGCCAAGGCTAAGAGTAGGTGGGGAGAAAAAAAAATCTTCACACTTTCTCACTATCTCATCTCCTATGGATGCTTTCCATTTGCTGAACTAATAAAGCAAGGAAGAGAGAATTGGTTATGAGTAAAATGGGTAGGAGCAGAGTACACGTATCCCATAGTGAATCATCAAAAAAGGAATAATTTGAAATATTAGTTCAATAGTAATTGCAAATGTACATATTTCACGTGAATCCCCCATTTTAAAGATTCAGACACACTAAGAGGCCCACTCCTGCTCATCAAAGAAACCACAGTCTAGAAAATAGAGCCCAAATGAATGATCAATATAACTTGGTAACCATATGTTAGGAATTCAACTGGTATTAGCAATCCATTCAAAATAAGCCAGAATTTGGGCACAATAATTCTGGCTACCAGAGCCATAGAATCAGTGTTTAGAATATATGCAACATAAGGTCTCTGTTACAGCCTTGGGGATCTGTCTTTCTGTAGCTACAAAAAAAGGTCACTGATAAGATGTTAGTAAATAGCCATGGCTGTATTATATAGTCAAATTTTATTTACAGAAGAAACTATCAGGTTGGATGTGACTTATAGCTCATAACCCTTTCTCTAACATAACGCATGTTACCAAAACATCTTAAGAGATTCCCAGAACAGAGATCTGACACTCTGGCCACTCGTGATAGGAAACCACAGAATTAAAACTGAAATTAATAGACTAGTCATCAGCAATTTGTTCATTGTGTCTTTTTATAAGAAAAGGGAAGTAGTATCAGATATTAGAGGTTGAGGAAAATTAAGATATTTGCAGTGGAAATGATCAGCTAGATATTATGGGAAATATGAATCAGCCAGATTCTCCTGTTCGACATCAACCGACTTACTGACAGGGTCCAAAAACTATAAAGCAAAGGTATTTGTCTCACCAGCTTTCACTGATATTCTTCAAGGGTAGATCGTGAGAACGTATTAGAAGGTGCCAGGGTTTTTATATGACTGCACGGTCGTGGGATTGAATAGTGGTTTCAGTTTCCAGACAATTGTATAAGTATCTCTTTCTCTCAATGTTGAATCGATTTTTGAAGTACACACATTTTGGGGGGGGTGGAGGGGTATTGGAGGAAAAGAAAAAAAAAGGTCCATTCTAAATGACTGATATTCCTGGCATTGTGACAGAAAATAGACCAGTTTGTGGAAACGGTACCAGTCGAACTTAAAACTAATTCCATCAGGAGAACAGATAGAATCCAGACAAGATCACCAGGTTTTAGAACTGAATCTTATTAAAAGTTCTGAATTGGTTTTCATCATTAGTTAGAAACCAGAAAGTAGTGGGCAAGTATCTTCACTAGACTAATTTTTATAAGTGCTACCTTTGATCTTGCTAGGGTTTGGATTTGCAAAAATGATGAAATAAGAGGAACTCTTGACTTTTGCTCTTGTGTAGTTCTTTCCCCCATTGTGTTTCTGAACAACTTTTCTTAAAACTGGAGGGTCCTGTCTAAAGCACCCTGGTGACTAAGCTAAGTACATAGAATTCCTCTCCTCTCAACCATCTTTTCAGGTCCAAGTTACATAACACACTGGTTTCAGAGTTCAATTTAGTGGACCCTCCAAAACCATCTGTCCCTCCAATAGGGCCACCACTCCCCCATATGTGGCTCCTAAGCCCTTGAAATGTGACTTGTTTGATTTATGAAATAGAAAAGTCTCAATCAAAATCTTAATTTAAATAAAAGTAAAAGATCGTATAATTAATATTGCTTATGTGTCAGAATCACACATTTTTGTATATATTAGATTAAAATTAAGTAGATTAAATATAGACCCTATATTAATACCTGGTCTTGTGCAGTGACATAACAATTTTTATAATTTTACATGCATATGAAATCATTATGTCATAGAACTTTAATTGATATGTATGTGTCAATTATATCTCAATGAAACTGCAGAATAAAAGATGAAATGCTCATTGAATTAGGACTTTAGTGTTAAAAAGTTAGGCTAAGAAGATAAAATAGATTAGGAAAATTCAGTTCATTTTTCCTTTTTTTTGTAGTCTTAGGATAGTTACATACCTGACTGACACTGTGCTTCTGTTAAAGAGCACTGCACTAAAATATTTTTTGAAAATTACATATGCCACTGCTTAACTTTAAAGATTTAAGAAAATTATGTTTTTCTCTGTTCAAATTAAGTAGCTTTTATTCCTAACAGTAGGTAAAAAAAATAAGCATATATAATAAAATCAGATGATAATTCTGTAAGTTAGAATAAGCATGATATATTCTTTGGAAAAGAATCTTGTTTTAAAAATGTATTTATTAAAGCATGGCAGTTCTGAAATAAATCATATAAAATTTCTACTTTAGGGGCCTGGGAGATAGCATGGAGGTAAGGCGTTTGCCTTTCATGCAAAAGGTCATCGGTTCGAATCCCGGTGCCCCATATGGTCCCCCGTGCCTGCCAGAAGCAATTTCTGAGCATGGAGCCAGGAGTAACCTCTGAGCACTGCCGGGTGTGACCCAAAAAACCAAAAAAAAAAAAAATTTCTACTTTAGTAGTTATATCTAAATGGAAGAGCAGCGTTAACTTTTACTGTCTTTTCTGAATTGAGAGTATCCTAAGCCAGACCAAAGTGAACTCATTCTAGGGGCCACAGCATGTAGAACAGAACACTTGCTTTGTATGCAGTCAACCTTGAGTTCGATTTTGGCATCCCAGATGGTACCTCAGCATCATCCTAGGAGTAATTCCTGAGTGCCACAAGGCAAAAAAATATAAAAGGCAAAAAATATTCCCCAACCCCAAAGTACTCAATGTACTCAATGTACTGAAAACTTTCTCCTTTAACAGATTATATGTTCAAGAAGCGTTGTTGTTGTGTTATGTTCTCATTTTATTTCTTTTTATCAGACAACATTTGTGTATAAGATTGTATCTTTTAGCAGTACAATATATCAAATTTGTCTCAGCCTTTTAAAACATCACTACACAATCCATTAAATCCCTTCACCTCTAATTGCTTCCTGCCACCCTACCCTCATTCCAATAAATGAGATGACACTCAAACCAGTGTTTTGATTTGTCTTTTTAGAGGCCATCATATGTAAAATTAGGGATGAGTGCCAGGTAATGGGGATTTAGTGAATTTTGTTCACTCTTAGGCAGGTGAATTGAAGGTGTAGATAATATGTTTGATACTTCTAGGTTCCCCTAGGAAAGTATGTATGTATGTATTAAGCAGTAACCTTCTATTCTATATTTTCTAAAAATAAACAGAATCAGAATTTCACATAGGATAATGTTCCTCAAGTACATCTATTGTTGTCATGCCATGTCAGAAAGTCATTCCTTTTTATGGCTGAATTCCATTCTATTTATAGCTTAGGCTTTATTTTCTAAATCTTTCCATATTCATTTGGGTTAGTACACTCTTTGCATGAAGAATGCTATCGACTTTGATGGGCCAGTATATGGGTTCTCATTTTTAATTCTTTGGATTATAGAACTAGGAAAGGCTGGGTTGCCTGGTAATTCTGTTTCTAACTTTGAATAAACTGGTTTTCACTAAAACTGCACTTTTTTGCATTCTCATCAGCAATGCATGAGAGTTTCAATTTCTACATCTTTTTGCCACTACTTGGGCATTTTTATTTTTGTTCTTCAAGTAATAGTCATTCTGTTATTTTCAAGTGTGTTTAAGTGATATCTTATCACAGTTTTGACTTGTATTTCCTTAATGATTAACAAATTTTGGATATTTTTCCTCATACTTTGTATGATTTTTTTGAGAAATGTCTGACATTAATTTTTTCTTTTTGTTGTTGTAGGTCTTATCTATATATTCTAATATTAATCTTTCATGAGATATATATGTTGAAATTTTTCTTTCATATCCTATAAGACGACTTACTTTCTGAATTTTATTTTTGAGGCATGAAAGTTTTAGCAAAAGATGAATTACAATTCATTTCTTTTGTAATTCTGCTATGGCTTATGCTTTTGGTAGCATGCTTAGAAAACATTTGAAATTTCAAGTCCTCAAGAAGTTCCCCCAAGTTTTTTTTTTTTTTTGCAATTTTAGCTTGTAAATTTCAGTTTTTGATCCATTTTGAATTAAATTATTTTATGTGGCGTGAGACAATGGTTCGATTTTATTCTTTTATCAATGGCTATAATTTCTCCCAAACCATTTACTGAAAATATATTCTTTTTTTTTTAATTGTATGTCTTTCACAGTTGTATTTCAGGCACAGAGTGACAGTGAGTTAGGGCCATTCCCACCACCAGTGTTGACCTCTGTCTGCCATATTTCCCAGCATGTCTCCCATAGCTCTTCCTTTTGCCCCCTGGACTACTAGTGTAGCAGGTCCATTTTGTGTTTAGCTTGGTATAGTTTGGGTCTCTTGATTCTATTGTCTTTGACTATGGCTTGGGTATGAAAATATATTCTTATTGAATGTTTCTGACACCTCTATCAAAAGTAAATTGACTACATACTTGAAAGTTACTTTATAAATTATATTTTGGAACTACAGCAATGGTACAGAATTTAAGGTTTTAGCTTTGTACATAGCTGAACCCAGTTTGAGTTTCAAGAAGCATTGCCAGGAATGACCCCTGAGCACACATTTTGTCTTTACTAATGTTTTAATTACTGCAGCTTGATGATAAGTTTTGAATGTGAAACGTGAGTCTTCCCACTTTGTTATTTTTTAAGTTTGTGTTGGCTTCTTGAAGTCTACTGAAATAGTATATTAATTTGATGAATGCTCCCATCTTTTTAAATATTCATAGTTAAAGTGTAGAGAAAGGGGAAAATAAATAAGCACTGTCAGTAATGTCACAACTAGAGGCCAGCGCTGTTGATGAACTTTAAGGAGTAGACATGACAACATGAGATACTGCTTTATACCCTGTGTATGTGGCTATCAAAAAGACAAATAATGACATGTACTGGAGATAACAGAATTCTAATACACTTTTGGAGAAAATGTCAAATGCTACAGTCACTTTGGAAAATGGAGTTTTTAAACAGAGTGAATATGGACTAACGTTATGATTCAGTAATACTAGTTGTAGGTATATACATAAAGTGGAAATATATGTCTCTCCAAAAATTTGTACACAACTGTTTATTTTGTCAGTATTAATAGTGACCAAAAAGTAGAAATAATCTAAATACCTCATCACCTGATGGAACAGATGAGTAAAATGTGATATATTTACAAAATAGCACATTTGACTATAAAGAGACATAACTTATTAATATATTCTATAGTATGTTTGAACCTTGAAAATTTAGGCTGATTGATAAAGCCAGTTATAAGAATTGTATATTGTATTATTTCATTTATGTTTAGCATCTAAAACAGACAAACCTATAAAGACAGAGGAGATTCATAGTTGCTAGCCTGACATGAAGCAGGGAGACATGGGAACAAGAGAATTTTACATTTCTTTTTGGGATAATGAATATTTTAAATTTGATTGTAATGATATATGCAAAACTGAACACACTATAGCTTGTATATTTTAAGTGGATGAATTTACGGCATGTAAATTATTTCTTAGTAATACTATTCATCAAAACTCAAAACAATGGAACTGAATGCATTATTGTATAGTTTTCTTATTTTACTTAACATTGGAGATGTATATTTGCATGAGCAGTAATGGCATTTGATTTTATTTTTAACACAATACAAAACTGCCTTCTGCACACCTATATTCATTTCAGTGCTATTTACAATAGTCAAAATTTGGGAACAACCCAGATACCTGACAACAGATGAGTGGTTAAAGAAACTGTGGTGTATCTACACAATGAAATACTATGTTGCCATAAGCAGAGATGAAGTCATGAAATTTTCCTATACATGGATGGACATGGAAACTATTATGCTGAGTTAAATGAGTCAGAGGGAGAAAGATAGATACAGACTAGTCCCACTCATCTATGGAATTTAAGAAAAATAAAGACATTACTGTAATAATACCCAGAGACAGTAGTGATGAACGCTGGAAGGACTGACAGGGGTGAGAAAAGAGGGAAATGGGGGCATTGGAAGGTTGCACTGCTGAAGTGGGGGTATTCTTTTTTTTGTATAACTAAAACCCAACTACAAACATTTTTGTAATCATGGTGCTTAAATAAAGATAGTATTAAAAATAATTTTATTTTTAGTGGCCATACAATTTTCATGAAAAGAGACATTATATGTAGCATACATTACATGTGTAAGTGTAAAGATATAGATATGTATGTATCAAATATCTTAAATGCTGGAAAACTGCTAACCCTTTTTAGTTCATACAGAATTGTATAATTCTATGCATTTTCACCTTCAATGTAAGCAGTAATTGTGAAATTTAGCATGATCATTACTGACCACTTGTAGAATTATGTCCATGCAAATCTTGACAAACAGTGGTCTGTCAGTTTCATAAGGTAAACATTTGAATCTGGTGTGTTGAAATATTAATTTATTAAAATTAATAATTAAGTTATTGATTTGTTCAAAATCATAAAGATTTGTTCCTGAGTTTTGGGGATTAGTAAACTTACTTGTCAAAATATTACAACTGATGAAATAATAGAAATTGTAATATCTGTAATGATGGAAGATATGATACAATTTGATAAAAAATGCACAAGAATGAATAATTCTTTCAAGTGGAAACTTGACAGACATTATTATTAATTTTTTAAATATGGAACACTTCACGAATTTGTGTGTTATCCTTGCACAGGGCCATGCTAATCTTTTCTGTATCATTCCAATTTTAGTATATGTACTGCTGAAGCGAGCACTAATTTTTAAATTTAGTTGTCCTTATGATAGCCAAGTTTCTTTCCCTTTTGTAAATTTTTCCAATTTTACTGAAAAATTATTGACACCTCATTCTATTAGTTTATGGCATACAGCATGATATATGTAATATTATATAGTCTAATGATCACAATAGATTTATTTAATAGCTATCATTAGAATACAATATATAAATAAAATAAAGTATATCAATAAATAAGAAAAAGGCAAAAATGCTAAAGTGCTAAATATTTCAAATTGAATAAAATATTATTTTTATTTGATAAATTAAAAATAGTGTTTTCTATAAATATTTACATAAAATGTATATGTATGCATAAATATATAAAAATAGTATTTATGAAAATAAAATTGCAAATACTAAAATACTCTAGAGGCGAAAACACTTAGTAATCTAATCTGTTATTCTGTTCGTTTGGGGGCTAAACCCAATGGTGCTTAGGGATTGGTCCAGATGGTGTTTGTGAGTTATTCCCAGCCTTGAGAGAGAAGGAAGCAGAGGTAAGGATTGAACCTGGGTTTTCAAAATGGAAAACACTTACTCATCCTCTGAGCTGATTTATCATAACCAGAGGAGTGATTGACTCTTAATGGTAATTCAAGCACAGATAGGATGACCCTATGTTCAAATTTAATGAAACAGCCTTACTTGAAGCATGAGTATCAATGGAGAACATACCATATTCTTCACACTCTCAGTTCTCACAGCAATGATTTTCCTAGGGTTCCTACATGTCAGTTGCTTTCTCTCTCTCAACCCTAAATTTTTGCACACACCTGGTTGTGGTATGGCAGAGATCACCAAGGCCTCCTGCTTTTCTTGCAACAGAATCCTTGTGGGTGACACAAGCAACTCAATTTCATCTTTATGTTGACAGGACAGGCTCTTTTGACACTGAACCATCCTGGGTCTTATAAATTAATTTCTATGAGGACTCCTGGGATCGTTTTGGAGTAGGAGAAATGATGTCTAAGCCCTACTATCCCCTGTTATTTTTATGTTATTTTTCCATTTTCTTCCTTAGATATTGAAGCGCATTTACACTATAGGTGAATGGCTTTAGAGTCAAGCTCCGTGGAGGAAGGCAGGGTAAAGGAGGTCAGTTTCAGGCCAAAGTGATAGCACAGTGGGTAGGGCATTCATCTTGCATGCGGCCCACCCAGGTTCAATCCTGGCATCCCTTATGGTCCCCTGAGCATTGCTAAGAGTAATTCCTGAGTACAGAGCCAGGAGTAACCATAGCCCAAAAACAAAAGCAAAAATAATAATAATAAAAAAAAAAAGTAGGTCAGTTCCTTTAGATTCATACCCAAAATGTGACCATGAATTGACCTATACCTCAGTCTAGCATGTGGTGTCACCAGCAGCTTCACTTTCTTGTGTAATATCTGCCTTGTATGACTGAAATTTGGCTGAATGAACCATATGAAAATAGGATGCAACACTTGTAAGATCCGAACTTGAGTGATTGCCTTAATGTGGCTTGGAATTTAGGAATCATTGTGGGGAGCCTTGAAAGTGGAACTGGCTACCGCCCTGTGGGTTCATAGTTACAAGGCAGGGTGGCAGTGTTTGCTTGTAGTTTAGCTCTGCCATTTCTTTCCTCGGGATGGGAGCCAGAGCAAGGGCAAAACTGATAGTAACATACTAATATTTGCTTTTTATGTTTGTGTGCCCATCCATTTGAAGTGACTTGCTTTTGAAAATAGCTAGCTAGAAATCTTGGTTTTAGAGCCTCAGAGATTCTGTCTAGGACCATGCCTTGCACACAGCCAGCCCCAGTTCCATCCCCATAAGGTTTATGCCTGTCTCCCTGTGTATCCCCAAGCACTAATGATCTCTGAGAAGAGTCGGAAGTAAGCTCTGAGCACTGCAAGGCGTGGCCCCCAAAGCTTACACCACCGTTTTTTGCTTTTACATTAGAAGCATTCTTTGTTCTTTTTTATAAGCATGCATAGCTCTGTTTTCCCACATTTTCCTTTTTAGAAGTTTTCTAGTGAAGTTTTTGTTGCCTGTCCTGGGAAGAGCTGTCTTTGCATTTATCAAAACAAATAGCAAGCTGGGGATCCCATAAAGTTGTGGGTTTGTTTTGTAATTTTTTTAGTTAAAAAAGCCAATCTTCTTGTTCTGTTCTGTTAAAAGTACATTCATCTTTTTATTGCCACTTCTGTATGACTAGGTCTGTTTTCTGTCTTAGCAATCTCCAAGCTACCCCTCTTGCTTTCTGTGTAGAGAATTACCAAATCATTAAGGGTGGGGCCGCACCAGCTGACTTACAGTATAAACCATTTCTCAAAATAACCACAGCATGCAATACTGATGTGTAATTTACGTCACAGTATGTTTTTATGAAATAGTTTGTGGCATTTTCATTTCTATTCCGGATGGAATCTTGTTCTCTCTTCTTTTTAATCAGGCCTTTAATTTATTTTTATTCTTAATATTTTCCACTCCTTGTCTTGGCACGCCTCCAATGTAATAGCTTTGATGAGGGGAAATTAAAACTTACTGATCTTTCCCCACCCTGCCTCCATAACCTCAGTTTTAACTGCAAATGTGTTTTCCGCTTTTGATGTGTACGAACTTTGGGGACTAAGCTAGCTGCTCTTAATCGAGATTTTAAAACTGTGGTGGACACATCCCACATTTATACATGAATTGTAATCAGCAATTGATAAAGTTGATGTACAACTTTGGAATTTTAAACATTTTCCACAATTCAGGCTGTTTAGTCATACGCACTGCTGCATTTTGCTTTTACAAATGTCTTTCTGTATAATGTCCTGTAATTAGAACAGGAAATCATTGAGTAACTGTAAGATGAATAAGAGCTCTTAGACTGAAAGGAAAATTACCTTCCGAGAAATTATATTCTTTTTTTTTTCATGTTACAATGTTAGTAATGATAGTAACAGCTGTAGCTACTCTTATCTGTAGAATTTTCAGACTTATGTTGGCTGAAACAAAAAAAAATTTCATTTTCAATAATAATCAGAAATGAATGGCTGTGAAATAGGAAATGCCTAATTATGACAAATATTCAGTGTCACAACAGCAGCAATTAAATGGAAACTTCAATATAATTGTCAATAGCAAGAATTGGAATAATGCCAGGTATATAAAGTTGATGCTTTGCCTTTGGTTGGTTGCTAGGAGCACAGTGAAAAGTAGAAAGCTTCTAGAAAGGATTGGAATGTGTAATGTAATAAAGTAACAGAAAAAAGCATAAATCATTGTAAGAGCCTCTCATATTGACATTATTCTACTGAAATTGTCTCAAAACTAGACATCAAGTTTTATAATAGGAGCAAATTCATATATGCTTGGAAAAAATATAAAGAATATTTTTGTCTTTGAAAAACTAGTGACATTGTGTCTCCAATGCAGCTTTTGTACATATTTGGAATAATTTAAGTGAAAAATCTTTAAATGTTTGTTTCTATTGGCATCCAAATGCATCTGCCCTAATACGATTAAGAGAACTAAAGGGCAAAATACTTGGCAGATTTTTCAGTTGAGGTAATTAGGTACAGGAAGGAACATGCATATTTTTTCCACCAGGCTCTATAAAATCCTGGTGCGAAGGTTTTTTTTAAAAAGACTTTTTTTTAAGCTTACTGATTTTAGAAGTAGATTATAGTGGGTTTCAGTAACTATTGTGTGATGTTTCTGAAGCAAACCTTTCCCTCCTTTCCCTCAGAATCAAAAAAAAAAAAAAAAAAAA
>PVKC010000480.1:30000-53391 GCA_004027635.1 Crocidura indochinensis | reverse complement strand
TCATGCATCTCTCTTTGGACAAAGACATTTTGAGCTGTGTGCTATTCAGAATGAATGCCTGCTCTTACCCTCACTCTCCCCCCCCACCCAGTTCTTTCCCCACCCCCAGCTCAATTCTGAGGATTAAAGCGATGGTATACAGTTACTGTTTGAAAAGCTAGGGTGGAGTCTCATGTTATAATTACAGTTTCTCTGTGGAATTCTGTTTTGGACTTTGAAAATATATAAATAAGTGAAAAATTGACATTGAGGGAGGTTAATAAAACGTGTAATTATGATATAAGCGCAGGATTAGAGTAATTTTGGTTGAGCATTAAAAGCAGTGTACTTTAAGTATTAACTTTTAATAGACAGAATTCTTTTCATTGAAGTTGAAATGAGGGCTAGTAATTTGGGGTCTCTTATTCCTGTTGCATATTTGATTATAGATAGGCAGATATACTTTTTTTTGGCCTAGTGAAAAAGGAGAATTGAGGAATAGGGATGATTTTTTAATAGAATATTATAATTATGGTTTAAAATGTTAGTCTTTGTTACCAGCGATTTATTATTGATCATTTTATGTGAACAGAAATCAAAGTTTATTAATGGGTATGTGGTGTGTATGATCTATAATATATGTACATAAATATATATTCTAACCAACAATACCAGGCATGAGTGTATTGTGGAATATTCCTTAGGATAATATTTTGATTTCATTTTCTATGTGAATGTGGTTGAAAGAAAAATCTTTGATCCAGGAACACTTTGTCTTTTGCTCAACAAAAGTGTAATTTATCCATTCTTCATTCATTCTTAGATTTATCTGCTAGGCTTATTATGAAATGGAAAGGGGGAAATGGCCTACACCCTTATCAGCAGTTCTTGTTTCCCAGGTCACTTTGCATAAGAGTGTTTATGAATGTGGCTATGAAAAGCATAAGGAGAAAAGAAGTAGCTAAAGAATTTACTAAGAAATCTTGAGTTATTTGGCTTTATTTGTTTCTGTCATCACCTCTCAAGTATATTGGGGAATAATTACTTTTAAAAACAACTATTAAACAAAATAAAATTTTATAGCTGTATTAGAGGCTAATAAGAAGCTCAAAGTAAGCTATCCTATTGTCAACTTTTATCTGAGAAACTCTTCTAACACGCATGCTTCTTTTTTATACTCTGTTAAACATACACTGCATATTCAAGGGGCTCCCCTTTGTCTTGAGGAAAGAATGCTTCTCCAATCAACAAATGTACGTCTAAATTTTAAAGCGGAAACTCCAGTATCTTTCCTCAAATGCAACTTTTACCTAAATGAGATGTCATTTCTATCAGATCTCACCTTTATGCTTGATCTCTTTAATTTCAACTAAAATGCTTTGTTAACCTTCATTGGAGCCCCGGGGTCTCTTGGGCTTTCTCTGGTTCTTGTAAATATTAAAGACAGTTCCTCAGGGGATATCTGATTGTAATTTGCTTCATTGTAAACAGTGCCAAAATTCTGGCCCAACCAAGTGGTTCTGTTCATAAGCAACAACGTTATCATCATCTTAAATTTTGTTTTGGCGTCACTAAGCATGTCACTTTAGTAAGTCCCAACTGTGCCTCCAATCTTGAAGTGTGGAAAGAGGTTAATGAGAAGCCAGGGGTTCTAGTCTTGCAAAATCTTGCGTTGGCTTAATTTCCAATCACATGAATAGAAAAGTAGAAACTTGATCTACATGAAAGGTGTGTCAATAATGTCAAACAGTTCGAATGGAAAATACAGTGTTCTAATATAATAACAAGCTGTTTAAACCAGAGCCCTGACTCAAAGCTGGCTGAATTCTGCCATTTTTGATAAAACAGGAAGTTTTTTTTTATATTTCTTGATTAAAGCTCACTATCTTCATTCCCATAATAATAATGATTCATTTTTCATAGAGAAAAGCTAGCTAAATTTGAAGTAAAAATATTGGATTATAATCTCATTTCTGTTGTTTATTTTCTAATTCTTCAAGATCCTGGACTAGTCAAACTCAGTTATCTCATTTCTTTTGGGGGGTGGTGGGTGGGTAAGTTTTTTGACCTCACCCAGTGATTCTCAGAGGCTATTCTCAGTTATCCCATTTCTCAATTGGGGAATATTAATGCATGTAATATTACTAATAGTATTTTGTTTGTTTGTTTTTAATAAGGCATAAAAGAAACAATGTGCTATTTTGTTTTCTATAAGGAAAACAATCTTTAGCACCTGATACTCTTGTTTAAGTTTGTTTTTTGAATTGAATAATTAATTGCTGTGATCTCTGTAACAATGCTAGGAAAATAGCAAGGAATAGGCTATATGGTTTTGTATTCTTTTCTAGATACAATGGTGGGAGATGGAAGACGGTTTTGAATAAAAGAAGTATATGCCTAAAACATGGCGAGAGAGAAAGAGACTGAACTAATCTCTAAGAAAATATATGAATGGGGAGCAAGGGAGGTACTCCAAGTGAATCTTCTGCTACAAAACTAATCCTAAAGTATCTGTTCTTTTACACTCTTTCCATCTAAAATCTATGATCTCTGAACGCATTTGTATTCATGATCACTGGGAGAACCTAGTGAAACTCTTCCCCATCACAGAAAGTCAATAATACAATCATGTCAGAATTTTGGAATCAACAAGCATTTACATTGTACTTTCTATGTACAGAAAATGTTATCAGGTGTTGAGCAAATTGAAATAAGACTCAGAGATTTATAATTAAGTCCCCCTCTCTCATCTTGTATGATTTTATTATGAGATTTGGTCATATTGGATAAAGTATGATAATACTATTGACACATAGGTGGATGCTTATTCAAATTGTAGTTAGGTGTTTTGAAGTCCTTATCATTTTTGGTGAATATTTCCATTAGTTTTTCTTTTTTTTAAAGCCTTTTAGCACTTTTAGGAGAAGAGATTCTAACCCCATGTTTTAACTACTATATTGATCTACTACAGAAATGTTCAATTGATCTGTCTGGAAACAAATATCAACATTTCAAAACTACTTTTTATTTAGGAACTTGTCTTCAAGTGTAAATATAATTTCCTTCTAATTAGTATGTCAACTGATAAAATGGCTATTCAAAACTAGGCAGGAGAGTAAGAAATGTAAAGCATTAAGAGATACCATCTTGAAAACCTGTTAAATCTCTCCATTCTAAGAGAAAGCTCCAGTCTGAGGAACTAAGTGAATATAATTAGAAATACATCTGGGTATTGACTTCCTATCTGCAAAGGTCACATACGTACCTTCTTTGGTAAGGTTACGTTCTGTCATTATGTTCTGTCCTTACTCATCTCCTACTGATTACCAGATGGCCAAGATAATGTTAGTATCTTTAACAACTGTTTGATGCAATTCCTTGCTGGTCAGGTGAAAACTCAAAATATTGAGTGTTTTCCTTTTGGATAAGAAAGTGACTTAGTTGGCAGTTGCTGATTTTGTGATCATAGAGAACAATGACATGCTGGATCAAGGAACCTCAGGTCAGCAAGAGGTCGTATAGGTGGCAGACAACACAATGTGGATGGTAGCATGTACTGTTGGCCATTTCTCAAGTTGAGTTGGAGTAAAGTTGCACCCATGCAAAATCTGGACATTATTTTAAACAAACACTTTAACGTGGGGAGGTGTAAATTAGCATTAAGATTCCTGTCAAAGGGAACTTCACTAAAATTGTTGAGTTGTTGATGGAACTCTCACAAGGATTCTTGGGATGTCCTCTTAGCAAGTTTTTCTGAAATGTGTCAAGGTATCAGATGGATTTGGAGAACAAGGAAAGGGGGGGGGGATTGGTAAGGATTAGGGAGTGGGATGGAGAAAGTAAATGTAATTGATTAGGAATGGATTAGGTCTTGCTGCAAAAATAAAGCTTCTATCACATTCTCAGTATAACAGTGGTTTATTTTATGCTTACATTCCATATCATCTTTAATTCAACTAGGGACCATGCTCTGGGTTATCCAAAATCCGAGGTCTAAACCAGGGTCCTCAAACTATGACCCATAGACACATGTGGCCTGTCGAGGAGATTTATCCAGCCAGTTGGGTGTTTTTGCCACTGCTGCCTGTTCTGCTTAGCAGCTGATTCATCCTGGACTTGTAGTGCTCATGTGTGGATGTGTGCCACACTCTCTGACTCTCCTCCTTCTGTCTCTCAACTTCTCTCAGACTTGGGCAGGGATCCTCAAACTATGCCAGCCAAAAGCAAGCTCATAGTTCCCATTAAAATACTGGTAAATCTGGGGCAAATTATTGGTAAATGTAATGATTTAACTTCATTTGTTCTCTATTTTAAATATTGTACTCGTTCCTGTCTTGGTTTTCTAACTTCAAAATAGATATTGTGCACAGAAATTTGTTTATAATTTTTTTAAACTATAGTCCAGCTCTCCAACAGTCTGAGGAAGAGTGGACTGGGCCAGGTTTAAAAAGTTTGAGGACTCCCGGTCTAAACTAACAGAGAAGCCACTCTGGAACATTGCTAGTTCACAGAGCAAAGGAAAGGAGAGGAGGTAGCCCATTGCATATTAACCCTTAAAGTAGCTACTGGCTTCACTTCTAATTCATTGATCAGAGCAATGTATGTGTTCCAGACTCTGATGCTCTGAGAAACATGATCTTTCCACAGGACCATCAAGAAAACACAAAATATTTATTGAATAGAACTAAGGACCATTACAGCAGAGGCAAAGATGCTAATTAAACATGTAGATACCTTTGAGGCAGAAATATCTCTGCAAAGGCTTTCAGTCCTCAATGTTTATGTAATAATATAAAAAAGGGGAGAGGATAATCACAGACTGTAAAAATTGGTATTAAAAAAGCTCAGCAAAATTCTGATTGTTAACTTTAATGCTTAAAGTACTGTCAGATTCTCTAAAAACTAGGTTTCTTTTGTTTAATTTTTTTTTGAGGGTGAAAGTATTCCATTGCTTGCCACACATTGTTTAGTCAACCTGTCATCGCACTCTGTCTTTGCGCCACTATTTTTTGCTCTGCAGGTTGGCCTGTGACCTGTGTGGAGCTGGATTGGTGGGGTGAGAGGACACTGGCATGAACTAGGCTATATTAAAGATGAACTAGTAGAAGAATCTTGCTGGAGATCAATTTTTAGAACTAAAGGTCATTGAAACAATGCCATGACACTGTTCCTTGTTGTGGAAAAGTGATGGAAGTATTTCTCTTTTGTCTAGGAGAGGATGAAGAAGATGTGAACGTGATAGTTCTCAGCTACCCTCAGTACTGCCGGTACCGCTCAATGCTGAAACGCATCCAGGATAAACCCTCTTCCATCCTCACAGACCAATTTGCATTGGCCTTGGGAGGCATTGCAGTTGTCAGCAAGAATCCTCAGATCCTGTACTGTCGAGACACCTTTGACCACCCCACTCTCATAGAAAATGAGAGTATATGCGATGAGTTTGGTGAGTGTTTTTTTCATTTTCTTACATGAAACTTGTGCCTGTGTGATTTTTGGTTTCTGTGAAGAGTAGTGTTGGCATAGATTGTTGCTACACCAGTTATGTGAGCCACCCTGCTCCATTGATCCCCAAATCGTTGTGGCAAAAATTGTCATTGGTGGACCATTTGTCTACCGTGGCAAATGATTATGATTTAAATTAGAATGTTTTCTTTAATATAGAGTCTGAAGTTGCTTGGTTTACCTGGAAATTGGACTTTGGCCCTGAAATGTTTCATATCAGTTCATTCTTCAGAGACCTTGGCTCTTTAGGAAATTTTCAATTTCACTGATCACTCCCTTTTCAAGGGTTAATGCAAGTACTAATGTATCAATTGTAACCACTTTGGTAGGATCATATGGTGAATTGATAATGCAGTGTTTCCCAAAATGAGTGATGTTGGAATCTTCCCAAAAGGGTTCGAGTTGCTGGAACACTCGAGAGGAATGGTAGTAGCTTCAGCTGCAAATTGGGAGTGATTTCTGTTTGTTTACTTCCAGAAGGTAGATTTTCAAAGGGTCAGTGAGTGCTGCTGTGTTGTTGTTGTTGTTTCCTGAAAAGGGGGCAGAAGGCCAAATATGTTTGGGAATTTCTGAGATAGTTGATAGCTAGCTAGGTAGTAAGTATGGGTACATAGGAATGTAAATAGGTGCGTAGGTAGGTACTTTGGTAGATAGGTAGGTAGGTAGATAATAGGTTGATTTCCACACTTACAATTTTGATTTTGATTTTGGTTTGGGGCCATACCTGATGGTGCTTAGGATTACTCCTGGCTCTGTGCTCAGGGATCACTCCTAGAGGGGCCAGAGAACCATATGAGATGTTGGGGGATTGAATTTGATTTGACCACATGCAAGGCAAGTGCCTTACCCACTATACTATATCTCTGGCTTTACCCCTGAATTATTAAAATACAAAATAGTCCTATCTGTATCCACTATGCCCAATTCCAAAGGATCTGTACATATATATCTTTTTTTTCATTTATGCTTAATTGATAAGTCTTGAAAGGAGGAGACTTGGCATGATGTAATGAATGAATGGACGCAAACCAGGATCCCAACTTCCTCAACTTTACTTGTTAAGAGTACCCTAAACCCTTTTCTACATGCCAGTGCTATTTACTCAAGAACTAAATTAGGGGCCCGGGAGATAGCATGGAGATAAGGCATTTGCCTTTCATGCAAAAGGTCATCGGTTCGAATCCTGGTGCCCCATATGGTCCCCCGTGCCTGCCAGGAGCGATTTCTGAGCATGGAGCCAGGAGTAACCCCTGAGCACTGCCGGGTGTGACCCAAAAAAACAAAACAAAACAAAACAAAACAAAACAAAAAAAAAAGAACTAAATTAATTAATTAATTTTTTAGGCATTGTAGTTGCTAGGTTAGTGATACAGTTTCTGCATAACACAATCCAGCACTATTCTTCCCCCAGAGTGTCTCAGTGACTCCCATGCACCAATCTTAACCCCTTCCTTTCTACCTGTGGGAAATGTCCCACTAAGGACAGTTGCTTGTTTTCTGTTGTATTTGTATATTTGTTACAGCTCTACTTTGTTTCTTTAAATTCCTCATATGAGAGAACAGCCTGTGTTAGTCTTTCTCTTTCTGACCAACTTTCTTTTGACTGATGCTCTATCAATTTGTCCTTATAGCAACCAATTGCTATTTTCTTAAAGCTGAGTAGTATTCCATTGTGTATATGTGCCATGGTTTCTTTATCCGTGCTTGCTTCTAGTATGGATATCTGGGATGTTTTCAGAGTTTGGCTGTTGTGAATAGTTCTTTGATGGATGTGAATATTGTTTCTGAATGGCCTTGGGTTAGAAGCCTAGAAGTATAATTATTGGGTCATATAGAAGTTCAATTCTGAGTTTGTTTGTTGTTTGTTTGAGAAAAGTCCCGATTGTTTTCCTAAAAAGCTAGGCCAGTTTACTTCCCATTAGCAATGGGGAAAGATCCCATTTTCCCCTCATCAGTGCCAGCACTAGTTGTTTTTGCTCTTTGTGATGTGTTCCAATGTCACTGGTGTGAGATGATAAGCTCATCCTATTTTCTTTTGTTTTGTTTCTGTTTTTGGAGAGTTTTGGGGGCTCCCTTTCAGCTGGAACATGCTTTAGTTCTATTAGTAAGGCTTTCCTCAGGATCCTACTTTCTGTAATATATCAGCCCAAAATTTTCTGATTAATCACTTCTTCCTGGGACATGCTTTTGGGAGTTCAATGTATTCTCTCCAATCTGCTTATTCAAGTCATAAAACCAACAACCCTGTAATTGGTACTGAGGGGATTTCTTTTTATTTTTTTATTTTCTTTTTGGTTTTGGGTCATACCCAGCAGCACTCAGGGATTACTCCTGACTCTACGCTTAGAAATTGCTCCGTAGAGCTTCTTCTATGCTTAGAAAAGGCTCGGGGACCATATGGGATGCTGGGGTTCAAACCACCGTCCTTCTGCATGCAAGGTACATGCCCTACCTCCATGCTATCTCTCCAGCCCAAGAAATTTCTTTTTCAAGTAGATGTGTAAGAGGAGAAAGGGTTAGAATGAAGGAATATGATATGATGATCAAGGAAGGAAAAATAGAGAGGAAAGGGATTTAAGTTCATTTTATTTTATTTATTTTAAAAGCGTTTTAAGATTCTATTCTTTACAAATCTGGAATATCAAATAACTGTCAACTATAATATTTATAGTTGGTTATAATATTTATACTATACTAGTATAGAATCTGAAACTCATCAAATTTTCCTCCTTCCAAGAAGAGTTTATTGTCATATTGTATTTGTTTTGTTTTGGGACCACATCCTCTTGTACTTGAGGGACCATGTGGTGCTGAGAGAGAACACTTATTTCCCCATTTAGAGCATATGCTCAAGTAGTCACTTGAGCCATTTGCCTAGTCCCTGCTGTCATATTTTATTATTTGGGCCTGGCAGGGGTGGGAAAGTACCTAGACCACATCAAGTCTCTGAACTCCTGGCTCTATGCTCTGGGATCTCTCATAGTGGCAGGTATTGAACTTGTCTCAGCCACATACAAGGCAAGCTCAAACCTCTTATTTTCATACTACTTTTTTTGTAGTTGAAAACAAGCTTTTTTGGGGGGGACCCGGGAGATAGCATGGAGGTAAGGCATTTGCCTTTCATGCAAAAGGTTATCCGTTCGAGTCCCGGTGCCCCATATGGTCCCCCGTGCCTGCCAGGAGCAATTTCTGAGCATGGAGCCAGGAGTAACCCCTGAGCGCTGCCGGGTGTGACCCAAAAACCAAAAAAAAAAAAAGAAAAAGAAAAAAGAAAACAAGCTTTTTGTTTGTTTGTTGGGCCACACTTGATGGTGCTCAGGGACTACTCTTGATTCCGCACTCAGAAAAATCACCAGGCAGTCTCAGGGGGTCTGATGGATACTGGAGGTAGAACTCTAATTGGCTGCTTGCAAGGCAAATGCCCTATCTACTGTGCTATTGCTCCAACTCCTAAAACCAGATTTTATTTAGAAATCCAAAGAACAGAATGAGGGTGGCGGGGGGTGGAAGAGGTAATAAAAAGAGAGTATAGCCGCCTCTCTTAAGGTAGAAATGATCTCAGTACATGTCCTGGAGTCAAAGTAGAAAAGTTCACATCTCAAGGGAGTGAGTCAGGTAACATGTGTTCAAATACCGTGTACCCAACACTTAAACACGTGGGTCTGGGGAGCACATCGCACATCTCTTTTGTTCCAAGTTGGCTTATATAGGGTTTCCCCAACCTGCCCTAGAGGGCGCTTTCTATTTTGGTAAGTGTCTGTTGCTAGGTTTGTTGTCTAAGGGAAGGGTTGGGATCACTTGATGGTCTTCTATGATATTGTCTTTCCCTTCTGGCCTTTGATCCCGATGAGGTTTTCTTATCAGGCCTGAGTTCCAGTATACACAAGGTGTGTCCTGGTAGCCTTAGGGCTAGTGACAAGAGTCACATCTTCAATTCCATCTGTTGGTTTTAATGTGTCCCAAGAAATTTCGTTAAATTCCAAGGACACATTGCCATGGGTGATGGGTGGGCTTTCCTATCTACTTGACTGCTTCAATTCTTCCTAGAGATTTTACCACCATAAAATATTTTAAGGAGAAATGAAATGACAATGGGCCAGTCTTCTGTAACTTCTTGCTTTATTGTTCAACTTTCAGTAGCCATCAAACTGGTTTATTCAGGTTGATGGTGGAGCTAATAAATATTTCCAAAGAGTCTCTCTTTCCAGATCAGCATGTGCAATCTGAAAAATCTTCCCTTTTAACTACTTCTGACTTGCCTTTCTTTTTTTCTTGTCCCCAAACTATCTGTCTTTGCTTGCCACTCAAGCAATCTTGAAATTCCTAACATAGAGTAAGTAAGACTGGAAGAATGCTTTCCCCTACTTAAAAGTATTCAAAATTAGAATTTCTCAATGTGATATAATGAAAAAAAATGTCTTAACCTTTTAGGCTAATTTAAGAGTTATTAGTCATTGAGTTTCAAAGCTGTTGCATCTCGAATTGGTAATAGGAAGAAGTTCCAAATTAACAGTGATCACAATGGTTGTTAAGAGGTACTAAATTAGTTTTAAATGTTCTCACAAACACAAGCATCTGACTTTTGAATGTTGCCCAAACTTTTTTTCTGTATAGCTAATTCAATGCTGTTTTTCTTCTCTGGCCTCTTAAAGTGGCAGTTTCTTTTAGAGGAAAAGTCATTTTTTTCAGAAGGCTTCAACACAGTTAATTTGAGGACTAGAACATTTAATATTTTCAGCTGTTTAATGCTTCAAGTATTTTTTTATTTCTGTGGAATTTCATTTTCACAAGTGAACAAAAAAAATAAATAAATAAAAGCTTACTTTGACCTGATTTGAACACCCCCAACTTTCCACTTTGGGTCACACTTCTGAATTTCCAGAGAACACCCTTAAAAGTTTCAACTGGTTGTATTTGAAATCAACGTGGGCTAAAGGGTTTGTTAGAATGTGGGATTGAGTTTCTCTGACCAACTAACAGTTGGTAGAAGAACATAAATTTAATTAGTGAAGTAGCATTAAACAAATGTTCCTAATATTAAACACTGCCAGATGACTGAAACACTTCTGTCAGGTTACTGGGAGTGCCAGGGGGCTTGCAGACAAATTTTCTACACAGTATATATTCTGTACCACGCATTTGGTCACTTCAGTAATTGGTCAAATGTAATTTAGGTAACAGTATGCCTAGGCTGTAAAAATCAAATTTTATTAGCCATATCACCAGGTGGGTGAATGGTAGAGCTGATGGCAAACATTTTATAGCATTTAGCAGCTACACCTTTGACACATGAAATTCATAAATTGCCATAAAATGCCTCCAAAGGCCCTCTCAAAAGGACAGTGTCTGCTTTCCTATGATTAAATAACGTTTACATTATTCAATAATATATTTTCTCCTTTCTTCCACTTAATGGGATTGTGAGCAGGGGGGTTGGGAGAAAAAAAAAAGTTCAAAAGTAAATAGCCCACAATTCTACCTTGTTTGTAGGAATTAAAATCTAAGTGGGGAAGACAGTATTAATGCACCTGGAAAGTTAAATAATGTAACAAGAAAGCCAAAGATGAAATATTTTGTGAGTGTTTTCAGAAAGCAAATCGTGGCGTATGGGTTGAATCTGGGGTAAGTGGGTGGGTGGGATGCTGGAAATGTCAATCATTGAGACTGGAGTCAAGGTAAGTTTTATAGCAAGGGCAAGACTGGATCTGATTTTAAAGGTTGGGGCGAGAGATCATCAGAAAAGTCTTGGAAAAATCCAGATGACTTAATAGTCAGGTCCTAAAAACTTAGTGAATGAAGTTAATATTTTGACTTCCCCTATCTCTACTATTGACCTCTCTGAGGTTCATTTCCAACTTCACTAGACTCCTCTGATTGGATAAATGGCATGCTAGACTCTTTCCATCATTAGGACATGAATGTCTTGTGCGTTACCTGGGTTAGCACCCAGAATTGGAACAAACCCAAGTAGTGGTTTAGAAGTGAACCTGTCTTTCCTTCTAGGGTAAGGAGGGCCCTCACATCTTTTTCGGCTCACTTGCATGCTCTTATCTCTGACCATGGACTTGACTCTGGGACACCTTATTCATTTGTCCAGTCTTGCATCACCCTATGGTTTTAATGGTGTCCATTGAACAACAAGCTTAACTAAATCATATACATCTTAAGACTTTCAAATTTGTCATGAGACCCTGTCTCTTACATACATTCCCTGTGTGATTTTATGGAGCTGTTGAATAAGAAGTTTGATTAGCAACTATTACATTAACCTAGTAAACTATTAGGAACTATTAAAATATAGATGCTATTATTCAATAAAAATAGCATTGATAAAATGGTATCATTTAGTCCAACATTACGGTATTGTCATTTTGATTTTTATTTACATTGAGATAGATATTCAGAATAGAATAAATATATCCTAGTTTTAATTAACATCTCACTTACTTGGGAAAGGTTATTTTAGGCTTGAAGGGTTTTGATAGCATACCATCTGCTTTCTTCACTGTATTTTATTCACATTCTTTCCTCTCTAACGGCACAGTGCTATGTCTAAACCTATGACATAAGCATAAATTGAATCATATTAATGGCAGAAGATTGAAAAGCTTCAACCTTGCCATCCTCCATCTTGTCTGTTCCAGGGCTTTTAAAAAGCAATATGCTCCATTCTTAGCCCACTAAAACTGACTGTTTTTAAGACTAAACCAATGGACTCCTTATTAAAGCATTATTAAAGCTGGTTACATTGTCCGTGCAGGTAGGAAATGAAATTATAATAACAATGAGGGGAAGTGACATTACAAAAGATATTTTTTCATTAAAACCTTTATACATCAATTTTTTATTTACCCCCTACTGTCCTGATAGAATCTTGTAACATCAGGCTTTTTTTTTTCACAGCCCCCTCACTCTGTCTTCTTTTTATAATTTCATTGCTTTTATAAAATACAAACTGTCATTTATATTGTGCTATTGCCTATGCCCAAGATAGGAAACATACAACCATTTTGTCAATTTTTTTCTATTAGAAAAATATAATGTCCAGTACTTTGTATTACACAATGTTTACATTAATAGCACACAGATTGATTTCATATGTATGAAGTGTTGACAGCTAAGTCCAAACAGGCAAGTACTGTACAGTACATAAATAGCTAACTCTAAGGTACTGGCTTCTATCTGAGAGATGTAATATGAATCTAATATATGTTAAAGACAAAAAATAAGTCCTTAAAGATAACTAGTCCAAAATACATTCAAATAGGATTGATTTAGAAAAAATGGAGAACATAGTGTATTTCAATCTGCATTTAAAATTAAAATTCATATTTATTTTTTATTGAGGTGCCATGAGTTATAGAGATTATATTCTTAAGGGTACAGTTTTACACTTAAAATGTATGTTATTGGGGCCCGGGAGATAGCATGGAGGTAAGGCGTTTGCCTTTTATGCAAAAGGTCATCGGTTCGAATCTCGGTGCCCCATATGGTCCCCCATGCCTGCCAGGAGCAATTTTTGAGTATGGAGACCGGCGTAACCCCTGAGCACTGCTGGGTGTGACCCAAAAACCAAAAAAGAAAAGAAAAAAAATGTATGTTATTATCACTCAGCACCCACCACAAGAGCACCAATATCCCTCCACTACATTGCCTTAAACCCCTTCTAATGCTTTCAAACCCGTCCTTTCCTCCCTTTGGTAATCTCAGCTCTGTGGTCAGAACTGAAGGATTTGTGGGTTTTTTTTTTTTTTACTTTTACTTTGTCTTTTCCTTTGCATTGTTTCTTTATATCCCAGATGAGTGAAAACCTTTGGTATTTGTCTTTTTTCTTTCTGATGTATTTCATTTACCATGACTCCTCTAGTTTCAGCCATGTTGTCACATATGGCAAGATTCCATCTATTTTTTATGGCTGATTAGTATTCCATTGTATCTCTCTACCACATCTTCATGCAGTCATCTGCTGTTGAGTGTTTAAGATGTTTGCATATCTTGGAAACTGTAGATAGAGTTATAATGCACATGAAAGTGCATATTTCTTTATGGATCAGTGTTTTTGTGTTTTTCAAATAGAAAACCAGGAGAGAAAGTGCTGGATGGTGTGGTAACTCTGCTTTTAATATTTTGAGAAACATCTGTTCTGTTTTTCATAGATGTTGAGCTAGTTTGCATTCCCACCAGCAGTATATACAGGGTACTTTTTTTCTCTATATCCCATGCTTGTATATGTTGTTCTACAGGGTGAAGTAATAACTAATTTTTATTTCTTTAAAATTTCTGACTTCTGTTTCACATTTCTCTGATAATAAGTGGTAATGTGAATTTTTCATATCCTTGTAAATTTACATGTTATGGTAATGTGAAGGTTTTCTTTGATGATACATCAGTTTAAGTTAATAAAGTTGTTTTCTTTCTTCTGGTCGGGTTTTGTGAGGATATGTGTATAATTATTTATATACCTGATATATACTATATATGATATATGCATGTATATACTCGTGTATATTATATATGTATCATGTATATGATATCTATTGTATATACATGCATGATATAAGTATACCTGATATATCCTTAGATATGTGTATTATATACATTTATATGAAAGATATATAACTTGAATATGAACCCTTTGTGGAAATATAATATGTATCTATGGGATGCTATTTAATGATAGTTTTTTCAATGTACTAAAGCATTCTTGTTTGGTGTAATTACATTTGACTCATTTCTTTGTATTTTTTTTCCGTTGAAGTTTAATATTCAGAGAAATTGAAGAAATCCTTAAAACAAATTTCAGGAATCATTCTGCATATACTTGTAATGCATTTTACAGTGCCATACCTAAATTCCAAGTCTTTAATTCATCTTGAGTAAACTTTTTGAGTTCATTTTTATTCATAGTGGTAGAGTGATTAGATTTCATTCTTTGGGGTAATGCTATCCATATTTGCTAACAATATTTATTGAAGAGCTTGTTCTTCCTTCCTTCATATCTATTTCGATATATATGTAGATTTAGTTTAAAGATCTGAATTGTAGAGATAGATCCATATATATTCCATTATTCCTGTGCCATACTGCTATGACTACTATAGCTTTATAATATAGTTTGAAGTTGGATAATGCAAATCCTACATTCTATTTTTTAGGATAGTTTTGGGTTACTAGTGTTTTTTGTTGTTCCCTTTAACTTTAACTGATGTTTGTTCTAGTTCCTTAAGGAATATAACTGGAATTTTGTTATTGGTGTGGTTAAAATGATAATCTAGCTGCATTAATTCTTCCAATAAATAAGCAGGAAGTATTTCCCCCCAAATTTTTCTCTTTTATTTCTTTTGTCAGTGTTTTAAGGTATGATTTTTTTATTTTTATTTATTTATTTTTATTATCATTTTTTTATTTCTAGGTACTCAATGCTTTGAAATGATTACAAATAGTATTATTTTCTTTCTTTTTTATTTTATTACTTGCATTATGCATAAATAAAAGTACAAGAGATTTTTATATACTGATTTTGTAATTGCCACTTTTTATTTGTCTTGTCATCAGTAGTTGTGATAGTTTTACTTCTTTTCCAGTTTAGATTCCCTTTCTTTTCCTTGCCTAACTGATTTGGCTAGGAGTTTCACTATTATGTTAAAGAATCATTATGACTGGGGACATTCTTATTCTGGATCTTAGAGGAAATTCTTGTGTTTTTCATAAGTGGGTATGACATAAGAAGTGAAATTGTCATTTCTAGACTTTGCCATATTAAAATAAGTTTCTCCTGTTCCCATTTTGTTAAAAAAATTATCATAAATGGATGCTGAATCTTGTCAAATGTTTTCTCTGCACCTATCAATAAGACCATATGATTTTTAATCTGTCTTTTAGTTGATGCGCATATTGTATTAATTTATTTGTTCATGTTATACTATTTTGCATCCTAGGATAAATAAAACATAGTTGGATATGAAATATCATTTTTATGTACTGCTTACTTTGATTTGCTAAGATATTGTTGAGAGTTTTTTTGATCTATATTCTTCAGGGGCTTTTTATTTGAGATTCATCTTTTCTTTGGGTATTAGGGTAGCATTGGACTTACAAAATGAATTTGGGGAGATTTCTTTATATTAAATTTTTGGGAAAGCTTGAGATTAATAAGAAATATTCCTCACATACTTCAACTTTATAGCAATGGAGATTCCTGTAAATGTCTATTAAGTCCATTTGTTCCATTTGGTTTAAATGATGTGTTGTTGATTTTTTTTCTGGTTGACATATCCAATGGTGAGAATTAGATATGTATTAGTCTCTTCCTACATGTTTTTGTTGATGGTTCTGTTCTGATTTGTCATAAAAATTATTATGATTATTTTAATATTCATCTGGTTTATTATTAAATGTTAGCTTTCTTTTTTTTTTTTTTTTGGATTTTGGGTCACACCAGGCATCGCTCAGGGGTTACCCCTGGCTCTATGCTCAGAAATCGCTCCTGGCTGGCTCGGGGGGGACCATAAGGAACGTCGGGATTTGAACCAATGACCTTCTGCATGAAAGACAAACGCCTTACCCTCCACGCTATCTCTCCGGCCCCTATCTTTCTTGAATAACTGATTCATCCGTTGTTATATTACTCTATCATTTTTTATTTTTATCTCTTTCAGCTTGAAGTTTAGTTTTGTCTGCTATAAGTGTGGGCTCCTTATTTTCTTAGGCTACCATTTGCCTGTATAAATGTTTTCTAACTTAATTAGAGCCCATGTTATTTGATCTTAAATGGATTTTCTGCAAACTCTTTGATGGCTTGAGCTATTCACACTCAGTAAAATTATTAACAAAGAGGATCTGGGGCCGGAGCGGTGAGCAAGCGGTATTGGCCTTGCACACGCTAACCTAGGAAGGACTGCGATTGGATACCTGGCTTCTCATATGGTCCCCCAAGCCAGGAGTGATTTCTGAGCGCATAGCCAGGAGTAACCCCTGAGTGTCACTGAGTGTGGCCCATAAAGCAAAAAAAAAAAAAAAAAAAAAGGTTTTATCAAGCCAGGGAGATAATTCAAGTAATGGAAACTAACTTTATAAGACCCCTACAGTACCCAGAACCTGTACTCCATCCCAACACTGATAAATGTAACTCTGGTGGCCTCTGAGAAATTGTTGGGCCTAAGATTCATAATGAAGGGCCAGAACACTGACGTGGCAGGTATACAAGCCAGGCTGAGGTTCTCTGGGACTCCCTGAGCACTGTTGGGAGTAGAACTTAATACTAATAATCAACAAACAATAAGATAAACAAATATGAGAAAATGGCTCAAAAAACTCTGATGTATGCTTTACACATTGAATCTCTGGGTTCAATCCCTAGCACTGCATGGGCCTCCTAGCAAGGAGGGATTCCTCAACACCATGCTGGGAATAACACTCAACATCACTGATTATGGTCCAAAAACAAAAACAAGCAAGTAAAAACCCAAAAGTGAAGGCCATTTTTTCTATGCTTTAATTAATTAGTTAATTAGAATGAGTGTTATTAAACTTTGTGTCTGTTCTTTGGTTCTGTTTTTAAATTCACTTCCCTGTTTTGATATCTCTCTTTTATTGCATTACTCTTCTCATTTCTTTTTATTCGTTAGTTTCTTTTTTTTAATCGACTGCATGTCTTGCAGTGCTGGGTCTCAGAATATTCCTAGCATTTATTTCTTGGGCTCCTTGGTTGTCTGGTTTTGCTGTGCAAGGTCATGTTTCTTTTCTTATTTGTTTCTTCTGCGTGTTTTGTTTTGAGGCTAACATGAAGTTGTCATCTAGGGTTTTAAGTTTATAGTCAGTTTTAAATTGAAAACAAGTAAATCTCGAGTTTATTGCCAAGAGTCCCCATTTTTTTATTTCCTTCTGTCCGTATTATATGTTTTTCAGGTATCTTGCTGCTTTTAAGTGGGGTTTCTTTTCATTTTATAAAAGCTTCTTTAACATTTCTTGCAAGACTGGTTTCATGAAGAAGAATTCCTTCAACTGTTTATCTGAAAGGTCTTTATTGCCTTTTCAAATTTGAATGGTAACCTAACTGTCTATATAGATATTCTTGGAGATATTTTTTCATTACAGCATATAAGTCAATCCCTCTGGCCTATAAAATTTTTTTTGAGAAATAGATGAGTCTTATAGACGGGGTTTCCTTTGTGACTTTATTTTTTGCTGGAATTTTCTCTTTGCCATTGTTTTTTATGATTTAAGTTCCATTGTGCCTTGGTGTGTGTCTGCTTGGGTTTATTTTGACTGAAACATTTTGAGCTTCCTGGATCTGGATGTCTGTTTCCTTTCTCAGTTTGCATTCTTTCATTAATCTGTATTCTTTAGCTCTGTGATTTTTATTTTAGAATTGTCCATATTTTTTCTCTATTAGTTCTCTTCAATTGACCTTATTTTAGTGAGCATTGTTATGCTTGATGCTTTGAAGTCGTCTTCAGGTAGTTTAAATAGCTCTGTTTGTTGTGTTAGGCATTCTTCCTAAGACCCTATCTTGAAACATCAGTAGTGTGAGTCAGTTTTTCTCCTCGATATGCCTATTATTTCTTTATTTCTTTTTGGAGGATGAGGGGAGAGAAGCATTCCTGGCAGTACTCACTGGTTACTCTTGGCTCTTTACTCAGAAATTACTTCTGGTGGTGCTCAGGGGACCATATAGGATGGCAGGGATTGAACCAGGGTTGGCTTCATATAAATTGAGCACCTAGTTTCTATCCTAAATCTCTAGCCCCACCTTTTCTTTCTTGAATAGGATCTATCCATTCACAGCCCAGTGTACGTAAGTAGTGACTATTGAATTAGAGAAATCTGGATACAATGTCAAGATGAGCCCGGAAGGACAATGGGACCTCAATCCCAGATAGTGTTCAAAGTATGTGCTCAAAACCCACATGGAGTAGAGTATGGCAATCAAAGACCAGTAGGAGAATGCAACAGGTGGTAAGATTCTCTTGCTAACTGGTTATGCTTTGAGAGGTTTGTAGGACACTGACTGATTATAGGGATGTGGTTGGGTCATTTTATTTTTTAACTGGAAACCATCATAGCATCTGTCTTTTAGGCAGTTAAGCTTCTCTGCAGGGATGGGTAGAGTTCTCCATAGAGATTGATCCTTATTTCTTAGAATACCAAGAGTCATTTACAATATTGTGTTTACCAGTGCTGCTACCAAGAAGGTAGTGAGAGGTTACTAAGAAGTTATTTACACCCATGTACAACTCCAACACAATTTGTTCCCTTTGTGGTTTTGGTTTGTTTTTGCTTCACATGTCAAAGCTTTACATAGAGAATCTAACATTCCCTCTCCTGTTTTTTTTTTTTGGTTTGTTTTTGTTTTTAGTGTTATTCAGACTATTGTTTCTGCTTTGCATTCTAGGGCAAGTAAATCTGTTCTTGGGCTTCTTGGGTTCTGTTCTTGGTTATAGCCTGCATTTTGTTGGGTTTTTGTTGAGTACCTACTCTCCACACCATAGTAATTTCTTCTCCATTATAGCTAATTGTCCTGCTGTGGGAATTTGTTCTGACTAAGGTGTGATTTTTCCCCTCAGTTTTTAATTGCAGAGATATACAAAGTTATTTCTAAGATCTTTGGCAGGTGTGTGTATGTGTGTGTGTGTGCGTGCGTGTGTGTGTGAAAGAGAGAGACAGAGAGAGAAAGGGAGAGAGAAAGAGAGAGCAATTGGAACAAACAATAAGAAGGGATCAGAGGAAAGATGTGTAAGCTACACTTGCACTTTGATTCATGTGAATCAAAAGAGTTCTGAACTGTAGGGAAATGACTATATCAATATTTAAAAACATACTCTGCTGGGGAGTGATGGTTGAACTGGAGGAGCAAAACAGTTTAGGAAAAAGAGTGCTAAATTTTCTGAAAAATAGCCTGAGTTTCAGTCAGGTCTCAATCATCAAACTACATTACCTCTGCATGAACTCCATCCCATGAGAATATTAAATATTGCCTACCCATTTGCTACTTTGATTTTAATAAGGTGTCTGTTCTAATATAAGCAAGGTAGGCACTGTTAAACTGAACTATGGTCCTGGCTCTCCATTTTTTCAAAATAAATTTTTCTTTAAAAAAAAAATGATTCCCTATTCTTTTTTTTAGACTCTTAAGCCTTGGATAATTTAAATTATCTAAACCAATCTTGGTCTTGAATGATAAAAGGAACTATTTCCCTAAGGCACTGGGACTTTCATTTAACCTTAATGGAAAAGAAGTTTAACTAATTTTTCCAATATGTTTTAAAGGTTTTCTCTCTTGCACTAAACTTTCCCTTTCCATTTTTTCCTTTTGTTGTTGTTGTTGAATGAGTTGACATGAGACACAAAGCAAATGGAGGGAAAAAAACAAAAGAGAGGATACAACTCTTTATGTAAGAAATCCAGGATGTATAAAAACTGAAGTTACATAAAGGACAAGCTGGACTTTGTCCCTTCCCCTCTCAACATCACATAACTTGCTGGAAATGAAAGGAAAGGCAATTGTTTTGTTAAGGATCATGGGACTTTATTAGTGAGTAAACATTTTTTTCCTTGCCAAAGTAGGTTTCATGGTCACAGTGGATTTCCATGATCAAATGGCTTTGATGCTGGCCCCTGTCCACCTCAGGCTTTCTCTGCTGCCTGCAGTATACTCTGATCCCCCAAATGGCAACATTTCTCTAAAATTGAAGCTAAGAAAAAAGTTATGCTTTTTTGTATATTGTTATGTGTACCAAAGACCTTAACTTAATTTTCAGTGCTCTGACTTGGAGAACTTCTTGGAAAATTTCTACAGATCTGTTTATCATTAGATAATGTCCTTGACCTTGACCTTACTTGGTAGCCCCTCTATAGCATGTCTGCCAGAGTAGTGAGGACACAGAGAATATTAAGTTCATCTCACAACACAGTAAAACCAACCCAAATAGCAGAAGTGTCTCAGTTGTGCTCTCTAGTACATATAATGATTAACACGTGGGCTTGACTTCAAAAATAGTTAAGATACAAAGAGAATAGACCTCCTGGGATGCCTGAAAGTTGAAGATCATACATACAGAAAGTTGAAGATCATCTGCCTTGGGGATTAATGAAAGAATGTTTATGTTGCTACTGAAAATTAATTTATAGATATGGCGTATGAAATGGGTAGGATTCATGGCTTTTCCCTCCTATTTTTGGAGTTACATATATTAAAATATATGGACTTCTTTGTAGCTGAGTAGATTCAATGGATTATTAAAAAACTATTTGGACTCATGAGCACAATAAACTTTTCACCCCAGAAGAAAGGATTTGTCGATATTAGCTGTTATTTCACTTAGCAGTTTATCTAGAAAAGGAGGAAAGTTATTACATTAACAAGATCAACATATTCTTCTCTAAAATGAAATAGATATACTTCTTATTTAAAATATACATACATACATACATACATACATACATACATACATTACAGGAAAAATAATCAGGTCATTGAAGACCAAAAAAACAGATAAATCTTCTAGGGTGGATGATGGTGGAGTGAGGTTCCTAATAATTCTTGGAGCTTAATATTCTCTTGATAAATGATTTTTTTACCCCTAAATCCCTTTATTGTAGTTTATCAAGGAAACTGGATTAACTAAAGTTCTTTAGTCTGCAGGTGAAGTGTTTAGAGATACTAAAATAAAAACTATTTAAGCATTTTTCCCATTCTGAGTCAATACTGTTTGGGTCTTTGAACACACAGTTGTAAACAAGTTAGAAAAAAGTTTCCATGCTTACAGAACTTATACATGGGAAGGAAACCTAGTATAGAGACAGCAAAGAATGACAAAATATGGGATAGTCCTGGATTATATCTCATAGGGTTGTGGATTCAGTGTTCAATGACTTATAGCACTGAGATAGAACTAGTTAGCGCTGTATAATTACTTTTTAAAGGAATCTTCTCATACCTTTAGCACAACCTAAGTAACATAACATAATATAATATAACAACATAACATAACATAATACAATATAATATAATACAATACAATATAATATAAATATAATATAATAAACATTAGACACATTTTGAAGAGTATATTGATACTTCAAAGCACAATTATAAAATCGCTTCATTTGTACAACCTGCTCTACAGATACTCATTTATCATTTGCTAATAAAATTCATTCAATATTCAGTCATTCCAGAAAGATTTGCTTGTCCTTCTGCATGAAATATATTTCCTCAGATATCACATATTTTCTCTTTTTTGTGATTCCAGCCCAGGCTCCAATGTCTCTTCCCTAGAGAAGTCCTCTCTGACCTCCCTAGAGAAGTCCTCTCTGACCTTCCTTTTCTACAAGTTCAACTCTACCCCATCTTCCATTGTATAATTAGCTAGCTGTAACTCATCACTATGTGAAATTAATTTCTATGTTGCTTCTTTATGTATTCATCTTCTCCACCTCTCACCCCTACTTGTGATACCCTGTAAGTTCTTTAAGCTTCAGAATTTCTTGTCATCTTGTTCAATCCTGTGCATAGGAACCAGACATTATTAGCATTTGATATTTTCTAAGTATGTAATAAATATTGGTAAATGAATGAATGGCTATATGTTTACTGTCTGTCAGAGCCATTGTTCTGCCTATTTTATGAATAAGGACACAGGCTTAGGAACATAACACAGCTCACTAGTAGTAAAAGCAGGGTTCGATCTTAGAAAGTCTTGTCTCAGTCTCCAGCTTCCTAACCATCTCACCACACTACCTTTCAAGGTGTGTACCCTGGTCAGAAAGTTGTTTCAGCTTCTTGAGATTAGGCTAACTAGAAACACACTGCCTATCAGGATGTGAAGAGATATGATATGAATGTACTGTAGATTTTGCATGATTTTAAAAGATTGCTGTGTGTTTAAGAAAGGAATAATCATCAAATTCCAAATGTGAAATGTTGAAAGGCTTAGAAGCAAGAAACTCAAACGCTACATCGTTATCTTCTCACTTCTGTTTATCTCCAGTTTGGGGTTCCTTGTTACCCTTTGGTCTCTCTTAATTCAACACACCAGTCAGAGTGATCATTTTCCTATTCAAACTTCCTATGATTTTCTGTCTCATCAGAGAAATGAATATATATATACAAGAAGCCTTTCGGAATTGAGGATATTTAGATCTTTAGGGAGTACATAGTAAACATTCCTGTGTTTTCATGGACTCTTTAAGACATGGGTCTGTGCCGTTGACAGGACTTCCATTATATACCTCTCTATAATTTTCTGCTTAGAACATATTAGTGTTCCCAGCTTGGCATTCTTCGCTAATGAAAAAATTATAGGCCTAATTTCAAAAAAATGAAATGTATGCAAACTTTCCTTCTTCTGTCACTTCTTTATTCCTACAGCACATAAATCATTTCCCTTTTTCAAATTAAATTTCACTTGCCACGATTTGGTAATGGAGTTTCAAAGGAGGCAAAATCATCAACCTCTTGGCATTAGAAGCAGCAGCACTGCCTGCTCAGAGATCTCCTCATTGCTGGCTGGCAGGGTCCTTATTGCATCATCTGGACTTTATGCTCCCTTTGGTAATTGCCTAGAAAGCCTCTCCCTAGGAATCTCTTCTCTGAATGGCCTTTTTGGTTCTCCAATTGCCATATTGAAGGATTAAGGAACAGATGGGATTTCTTTTTTTACTGAATACAATTGCTTTTAGGGTGCTTATTCATTTGTCTTTTAAGCAACAATTATGCTTAAGTCAGAGCTTCTTACATTGTTTGGATGTAAGTCTACATGCTTAAAAGATAAGTTGACTCAGACATAACATAGAGGGTCCAGAAAGATAGGACAGTGTTTGAGGTGCTGGCCTTGTATGTAGCCAGCTCAGGTTTGGTCTCTGGTAGCCCAGAACCTTCCAGGAGTAAAAACTGAGTGTGAAGTCAGG
>PVKC010000480.1:0-27500 GCA_004027635.1 Crocidura indochinensis | reverse complement strand
GTATCAAATCTCTTAAATTTGAATGAATAATGTCTCATTGCTAAGATTTTAATCACTCTTTATGCTAGGATTAGGATTCCATGTGAAGAAATGGGTTCAGTTAATCTAATGGGAAATGGAAGTAGGTGTCGGAGTGATAGAGCAGACACTAGAGCACTTCACTTGCATAAGTCCTCCCAAGTTTTATCCTTAATATCCTATTTGGTCCCTGAGCGTAGCTTCATTTATATCCGCTTTTCATCATTAAAACTGGCAAAAACCAAGGCTGGAGCGGTGGCGCAAGTGATAGGGTGTCTGCCTTGGACATGCTAACCTAGGATGAACCAAGGTTCGATTCCCCAGCATGGGCGTCCCATATGGTCCCCCAAGCCAGAAGAGATTTCTGAGTGCATAACCAGGAGTAATCACCGAGTGTCACTGAGTGTGACCCCAAAACAAAACAAGAAAAAATGGCCAAACCCCCAAACAACTAGAATTTGATATATTAATGCCACCATTTTTCTTTCCCTAATTGCCTTTGTCCAAATGTAAAGTAGAATCAGAAGTGTAGTGTATATTCCTTGGGTAGTCAAAAGCTTAGGTCAAAGATCTTGCCATAAATATAAGTATGAAGTCATGATTCTGGAGGGATGTGGACTAGTACCGTTCGTTGATTACCATGAAACTAAGAAAACAGAAGAAACTAGAAAAGACTTGAAGAGAAATACTTGAGAATAAAATGTGCATCTGAAACATGCCTTCATAGCATCCAGTCACTCAGTAGTTCCGTGTTATAAACGTGAAATGGAAATTTGGACATGCTTTTCAAGTTATTAGTCCTCTTGGAGAATCTGATGTAAACTATTAATATTCTCCAACAATGTACTTGAGGATGTCAGAAACAATAGTAGCAGGCTTTGCACAATGTTTTAACGAAAATTAACAAGTAAGCAAGTGTAGAAAATTGCATTTATATTGCAGTATTATGGTCTGTCTGAAATCTTAGATTAAGAATTCCTGGATTACATGATCTTTAAGATTATTTTCTATTTGCACAAACCAGCATAGTTTATGACAGTGAACTAAGGAAAGATTTTTGGTTTTGTTTATTTGTTTTTATTTTGAGGGCCACACCCAGCAGTGCTTTGTGCTTAACTCTTGAATCTGTACTCAAGGATTATCCCTTGTTTTTGTTTATTTGCTTGGTTTTATTTACTTATTTATTTATTTTGGTATTAGAGCTTTGAAGTCAAGTTGGCCAAGTGCAAATAGCAAGCACCATTACCTCCTCTGGCCCAGGGAATGATTTTTCATGATTCTAAGTAAGTAAGTTTTATTATATTGAGTTAGCTAGAACAGACCATTTTCTAAGAATTCTGTTCAATTACAAAAAATCAATAACAGTAGTCCATAACTCTCATTGACATCATATTTAGGCATTGTGTTAGGGGACTGAATTAAGCGTGTGTCCCTAAATGATATTCATGCTATGAGTCATGTGTACTTAACATGATTAATCACTTCATAGAAAGGCTTAGTGAAGCTAACTTGATCCAAGCAGTTATTGAACACTTTTTTATGTTCATGATCTCCTTTAATTCTCACAACAGTACTTTGAGGTAGGGCTCATTATCCCTATTTGGCAAATAATAAAATTAGGAGCAGTTTAAAGATGGACCTGACAGAACTGGCAAAACAATGGAGCTGGGCTTGACCAGACTTTATATTTTACAGTCTCTTGACTCTCTGACAAGGTGTGCCAGTCTACTCTTAGTGGTCACCTGTTAACTACTCTGATTCATTTCAATAAAAATTATCAGAATCTTTTTTTAAAATGAGATCTTTAGTTAAACACCATGATTACAAACATGATTGTAGTTGGGTTTCAGTCATAAAGAGAAACACCCCCCTCCCTTCACCAGTGCAACATTCCCACCACCAATGCTTCCCCACTGCCTGTATGCAAGACAGGCATGCTACATCTCTCACTCATTAAGATTGTCATGCTAGTTGTTAGTGTAGTTATTTCTCTAACAACATTCACCACTCTTTGTGATGAGCTTCATATCGTGACCTGGTTCTTCCAGCCCTCATCTATTTATTGTCTCTGGACATTCTTACAGTAATGTCTTTTAGTTTTCTTAAAACCCATAGATGAGTGAGACTATTCTGTGTCTATTTCTCTTTCTCTGACTTATTTCACTCAGCATAATAGATTCCATGTCCATCCACGTGTAGGAAAATTTCATGACTTCATCTCTCTTAATGGCTGCATAATATTCCATTGTGTATATCTTAATAATAATCAGATTACAATTTCTGTGGGGTACCTGGTGACGTTCTGCAAATTCACCTGTCTATGCTTTGCTCCCCCACCCCTGAACAGTGTCCATTTTGTGACATGTGTGTGTTAGATGCTCTTGTTTTCTTCAGCCTGTCTTGACATAAATTAAGTACCTGCTAGAAGTGAATATTCAAGCCAGGATGATTGTGATATGTAACCAGTCATGCTTTCAGTAGGTACATGTTAGGGCTGATGTTTCCATCTGTGTGTTCTCCTGGGTTAATAAACTGTTTAAAGTCTAGTTTTCATAAGTGCAAACCAGGACTTGAGGGCCAAGTTTGATGTGTCGTGTTTCAGTAACATTCTGGTGGAGAGCTGCCACCACAATTTATCTGTATTGGTCTATGATCTTTTTTTTCTTTGTGCTACATTGACCCACAAAACTAAAAATATTCATGCTCAGACCCTTTAACAACAGCAACAAAAATAATGTGCCTAACCCTGATATAGATCAGATAACTATGTACTAGATTTTATCGTGTTTAAGACATTTGTAATACATCTCATTTATATATGTACCATTGAGAATTAAATAGATTACAATCAAAAGATGCCAACAACTGTGAGACCCCCCCCAATTATAGAGGTGTTGAAATAATGGTTTGCACATTGTATAGTTTTGAAATTCAGTAGTTTTCAGAGAAATAAACTCAATGATACTTCAAAAAACTTAAATAAAAATCATACATGGACTGTCTTATGACTATTTTCCCACCCCCATTAAGCCCCCAGACTTTTGACTCTCCTATAATAACTATCCATATTATAGGGACAGTGAACTAGAGAAATGCTGGCTTTTTTGGCATCTGTCCTCCTGAAGACTGTTGCTATTAATGAGTGGAAGAAATATTTTGGCATTGTTCTCTGATACTATTTTCAACTTAGCACAAATATTTAGGATGTTTCAGTACAGTGGCTTATGTGGCAGTAAAAAAATGTAAGTTCTTTTATCTGAGAGCTGGAATATTTGAACAGCATATTTGTTGTTAAAATGTGTTATGAGGAGTTGTACAAAAGACTTTGTAGTAGTTTGTAATGGAAAGCTTCTCAGTTGCTGCTTATGGTCAAATTTTTGCCAGTCTAAAAAAATATGTTAATTACATACAAGGCTCTGAGCTAAGAGACTCAACCCAAATTATAATTTGAAACTTCCTCAAAACAGAATCAGGACACCATTTAAGGAGAGATGGTGATGAATACAGAAAGAATAAAGTGCTCACATTGTGTATACACAGGTTTAGCTACTTAGAGAAACTCCCGCCAGAAAGTGTCCATATTTACAAATATAAGCCATAGTATCATTTTGGTTTATTTCCCCTCTCTTTTTATTTTAAATCAATAAAATAGAAATTGAGGATTTCTGTGTCAGACCACTTCTTATTTGGCATAATTCATCTGCAGAGTAAGCTCTTATTAATGACCCCCAGATGTTGTTTATAATGATTGGATATTTTCAGTTGTGAAATGATTATTTCTTTTTTGTGTATTAAGTGATATTTCTTAATATGCTCTACAGCATCTGAATAAAGTTTTGATGGCAGAAGAGTTTGCATGTCCAATGTAATTACTTCTAAGTGAGCTCTTCATTCTTCACATTTTTAGCTCTAATTGCTTTTTTTCCCATATGTCTAAAAATAAATATTTGCAAGTTTTGCGTTCTGCTACTCATTGTAATACATAAAATATTTGTACACTGAGCAAAATTCACTGATAATGTTCACAGCGAGCTATTTAGAGAAAGTTAAGGTTTGTGTGGTAAGTCGAGATAAAAGATGGTTTTAATCATGCAAATGCCAAAGAAAGCCATTTATCATATTTTGAAAGAATATTTTTAAAGGAGTGGCCAGATATTTGACCTCTGGGACTATTTAAATAGATTCAAGTTAGAAAAAGAGATCCAAAGTGAAAAATAGTCTATTTTTGCAATATAGAGGCTATTTTAAAGATTCTTTAGAAGTTGGCAATTAATTTTTGACTATCAGGGACAGAGGCCCCAGTATGTAGATTATCTAAGTTCTGACTTCCTGGGCAGGCCTCTGAGGCCTTTATTTGAGTTTATTCCAACTCATTAGCACCTCCACCAAAGGTTGGCAAAGAAAAGAAGAGAAAGAAAAAAAATAAAATCACTTCTGCTGCTCTTAATGGCCTTTGGAAAGAATGGATCATGAATGATCTAGAAACCAGTGGGAAAAATAAGTTATTGGATTTTCTCTGTTTTCTTTTATCCTTGCTTTTCTTCGTTGACACAGATAATCAATAGTTGGCTTAAAGACTTTTAAATGAACTCTACAACAGAAAGCTTTACAGTTATAATAGCAATATCGTTATTCTCTTTACACTCACAATGACTGGACAAATTTTAGAGAACTAAATATTGCTGAGTCTCTATTTTCAATATTTCTTTCTTTTTTTTTTTTTTTAAAGAACATGTATTTCTTTTATTTATTTTTATTTCCTGGGGGCTTGGATCACACCCGGGGGTGTTCAGGGATCATTCCTGGCTCTGCACTCAGAAATCGCTCCTTGCACCATATGAGATGCCAGGGATTATTGAATCCTAATTGGTCTCCAGTCAGCCACTTGTAAGGCAAATGCCTTACCTCTGTGCTATCACTTCGGCCCCTATTTTCACAAATTTCTGAGCATTAAGCATGTTAGGGGCTGGCAAGTAGAATAGAGGAGAGATTAGAAAGTTTAGCTTTCCCCAATCAGTTTTGTCCAAATTTCCAAATGTCCAAAATTTCTTTCTTTCTGCTTTGACATTAGAAGTAATAATCGTGTGTATAGTGTGTGCTCTGTGTGTGTAGGTGTGTATGTATGTGTGTTTATATATTCACTTAAACATCTGCTAGGACACCACAGCTAGTGATCATGTCTTTTGACCTCCTGACCTATATAGATTTGCATTAATGAAAGCTGGCAGCTTTGGTTTCCCTCCTCATGTTTGCTTTTGCATGTGCTGCTATATTTACAGTTCACCCAGAACAATCTGTGACAAAGGTTTTCTTTTATCAGAACAGCTGCTGGAATTATACCACTTCTCAAGGTTCTAGTAGACGAGACAATAAAGTAATTCTTCACTGTTTGCATAACTTAGCTATCTTTTTGATATGTATTCTTTAAGGCATCTTGACTACATGGGTCTCAAATTTCAGTCTCTCTTTTGGACCACCGTGCTGCCCAGAGCTTTTGAGCTTTGTTTTGGAAGCTTCTTCCATCAATCAGAATACCAAATTTACATTGTTGGGTTCCCTGGAGGTGTGAGAGCTCTGGATTCAGCAATTATTGTGAATAAGAGCCTTGCAGTTAGGGTGAGTGCCAACATTCCAAGTGCGAGTACAATGGAAAAGAACGATGGTTTATGTTAGAATATGGTCACATTCTTCTGATTAAATCCACTCAAAAAAAAAAAAAAAAAAGACAACACTGTAATATTTTCCAATGACTGTTTATCATGAATTACGTCAACCTTCGTTGAAATTGCTATTATTTCTCCTTAATGCTTCTTGGTGCCTGCATAATTTATAACACTGGCAGCCTCGGGACTATGAAACAACCTTTCACAACCAACATACAATAGTCAAGACCATGGCGTTTTTGTTGTTAATTATTATAGGATTCTTTAACTTTTACAAAGTGACATAAAATATTGTTGAGGTATTTATGGTTCAAGCTACTTTTACATGGATCTATTTTGCTTCTGGCTAGTTCTTAACTAAAGCAATCATTTGTGGTTATTAGGCCGCCGGAGATATTATGTCAGAACTAGTTTAAGAGTATGATTATGTATCACATGTCATCCACTGCATGTCAGCACTTGAGACAGTCTTTCAATAAAAAAAGCAAATGTAATTTTCTTTTGTGCTTTTTCAGGGATTGGTGCTAACCTGAGTTCATGCTAAGGTGTCCCAGCCTGAGGTCCCAGATCTGAGCAGGTCTCAGTTTCCCCAGACATTGTTAGCTTCTTTGCTCTGGACTTAAGGCCAGTCCGAAACACATTCTGGCAATCATTTGCTTCTGGGTTGCAACAGAATTATTAAGGGCTGGTTAATTATCCGTATCTTGGCTGATTTTGATTCCTCCTTTTGATTGTTTTATTTTGTTTTGCCTTTTTTTTTCTCTCTCTCTCTCTCTACAGATTTCTTAAGTGCTGGGTCTTTTTTCACTGAGAGATCCAGCTTTTGGGAGGCTCCTCTTTCTATTTTCAAAGAGGCCCCCCTCAACATTCTAGAGTCAAGACTTGGGTAAAGGGTGGTCAAAACAAAAAAGGATGGGAACTCATTTGAGTTTCCACAAAGCTACACTTCCAAGCAAACTTTGAATTAATATGTCACTCCCCTGGGTTCCAAATACTATGCATATTTTCCAGTCCTTGCTTATTTAAAGCAAGAAAGGAAGGGCGTGCCAGAAAGTTTCACAAAGGATGAAAACACATTAATGACTCATGTGAACAATTACTGATTTTCTTAACATATAATTTCTTAATTACTGTCAACCAAAATAATTTGCATGATAATATTTTGCCCACCCTTCCCTATCTGAATTTAATCGTCCAAAAAAAAAAGTGATCACAGTCTGTTTGATCAATAGCAGGTAAATTTAACTCCTTAATTTTTAGTTGAATTGATGGGATGCTGACATGGGATATTCTTTAGAATAATCGCCTTCAACACAATGAGCAAAATGAGCTTTCCAGTAAAACAAACAGCTTTGAAAAGAGCTCGGGGGCATTTTCTTTAGCTTGAATTCAAGGAGGAAATTGTGACTTTTATGAAACTTGCATAAATTTACATGTATCCTGTCAGAGTTTTAAAATTAGACAACATGCCTGAATGCCCTGGAAATGAGTCTGCCATCCAGATTTAGAGTGCTTTTAGCTTTTTTAATTAAAGACATTTCATAAGCCAACCCCAGAGAAGAGAATTAAGTATTACATAAGAACATAGCAAAGTTAAAGATTTAATGAGTGACTATTACGGATCTATAAAGGAAATAAAAGGTGTGAAAGAAGCAGTTATTGGGAGTTTTTTGCATTTTTTTTAATGTGAAAAAATGGAAGAAGTGAAAAAGTCGGGCTGCCATTTGCTGTAGTCCTCAATCTGGAACTGGTTCAAAGCTCACAGAACTGACTGGAGGGCTCTGAGGCTTGTTAATGAGTGCTATGGTGGTGAACTGGGATCATGGGTTTGTCACATGAGGAAAACACACACACATGTGCACACACACACACAGACACAACTCAGAGGACAGAAGACTTGTGAGAAATATAAAGCAATTAAAACAGCCCCCCCCCAAAGCCCTACTTATAAAGTACTCAGTCCAGAAAACAACAAATGTTTTGTTTTGAATTTTTTAATAACTGCTGATAGTGAAATTGTTATTGAAAATTGTTTCTAGCTACACATGTTATACCGTTTAAAAATACTTAGACTAAATACTGTCAGTGCATGTTTGCTTTTCCTAACATGTTATTCATTTATTGAGAAATTCAGAATGTAAAACATCTGGGAATAACTTGGCATGTGCAAAATCATCTTAAAAATGTGTATATTTCAGAGCTCCTTTTGTGTATTTATTTAGAAATATGGGAAAATGTTATAAACATGTTCTGGAATATATGTAGCATTTGAATATGAAAGAGAAAGTTGGCACAATTGAAAGCCCAAATTTCAATTTCTATAAATATTACTGTGGGTTTCTGAAATTAGAGAATTCAGAGTATGGTTAGTGATGTTTACAAGGAAATATCTCTCTTTGCCCTGGGCGGAATGTATGAACTAGGTCCATCCTGGTCTGTTCTGATGTGTAATGTGATGTTTATGTCTAAATTAAGGAGTTAATATGTTTTAACATTTAAAAGCCTGAGTAGAAGCCATACAAACCCAATTGTGTAAGTGAACTATGTTTAATCAGAAGCTTTGCACTATAGTGGTGATAAGAGCCAGATGGATTTGTCAACGATTAATTCATATATTTTATATCTAGACCTTTATGAAATAGGAACATTAACACAATCATATGATTGGGAGATGACAAAATAGAAGCCAGAAAAGGGAAGCCATTAGTGGTTTGTAGTTTTCTTTTTCTTTTTTTTTTTTCTCTGAAAAAAAAATAAGAAAGAAATAGGCCCAGTATCAACGAGTTCATTTGTCTTTTTGCAAAGTTCACATTTTTAACCATTTTAGTGCTGAAATCCCCAGGGCAAGTCCCTTTGCTCATGTCCTCTAATCCTCTTCCTTTTCTAAAATATGCTTTGTTTTTTGTCATATGAGTAGAAGATAAATAATTAAGTTTGTCAGTAGACTTGTCAAAATAATGCTAATAACCTCCAAACGCTTCTTTGGGAGCCTATTTTATAGATAAAGTTCTGTAGATAAGATTTTATGGGCATTTTTGCTTTATTTTGTTGGTGTTTGCTTTTTTTTTTTTTTGTTAGCTATACCCAGTGATGCTAAGGGTTTATTCCTGGCTCTGCACTAAGGAATTACTCCTGGTAGTACATAGGAGGCCATTAGTCATGCTGGGATTCAAACCCAGGTCAGCCAAATGAAAGACAAACTCGTTACTATCACTCTGGCCCCATTTTTTACTTTACTTTATTTTTTTATTTATTTTTTATTTTTTTGGTTTTTGGGTCACACCTGGCAGTGCTCAGGGGTTACTCCTGGCTCCATGCTCAGAAATTGCTCCTGGCAGGCACGGGGGACCATATGGGGCACCGGGATTCGAACTGATGACCTTTTGCATGAAAGGCAAACGTCTTATCTCCATGCTATCTCCCGGGTCCCATACTTTAATTTAATTCACTAAGGCATTGGGTCCCTGAAGCCCTCACAGTTCCATAAGTGCATTGTAGCCAACATGATTCCACTTTGTACCTTTAACTCTGGATTTGATGTGATTTGAACACCAACATAATCAGAATAATAAAATATATGGGGAAAATGTCCCATTTGTAAGAACTGAAATGTAAGAAGTGGTGAGTCTAGTTTCTGGCAAAGAAATGTTTTCATTTCTTAAAAGGAAATTAAAATACAATCTATTTTCTTTATTACAATTATTTCTTTTAATTTATTGATTAATTTAATTTATTTCTTTTACTTGTCTATTATTCAAAGAAATAGTTAAAAATTATTTTAAATGATTTATTCTACCCTTCCCAACAAAGAAATAATAAAAATGTACAATTCAGAGATCTCTTGTAATGAGTTTTGGTTGAATTTATTGAGTCAATCTTATCTACTAACTTTTTATCATTAAGACTTTAGGTGGCATCTTTCTAGATTAAAGAAACACTGGAAATAGGCCAAAAGTTGTCACTCAGTGTTATCTCTTTCCTGAGAATGGACTTTCAGCACATTGGGACAAGCAAGTGTCTCATTCCTTCCTCAGCACCTAGTAGGTGTGACAGAACCATCCATCAGGTGGTGAATGATTCAGAGAAGACTGCTCCAAATTTTTACCTATTGATATACACACATTTGCCATCCCTATTTCTTAAAGTAAAACTTATTGGTCATGCTTGATTAGCAGATAGTCAGATATTTGAAAATAACAAAATGGTTACTAGAACATTCATCAATTCAAATTGTCCCATAGTTCTTTAAGTTCTTCTTTAAGCAAGGCCTTTTTTCCCACAATGCCCCTTCAGTGATCAGTAATTGTATAAAATGGAGTACTCCTGAAAGAAGTTTTGGTTTCTGAGAGTTAGATGTTTATGTAAGTTCTTTTCAGTTTTGTCTACTCCAGCTGGATCACATGGCATATTTATATACCCAAAGGCAGGTCATTGCCACCTCTTGAGGCATATTCTTATATTAGAAAATTGAAACACTGGTGAATTGGAGGAATTGATTCTATTGAAGGGAAAAGATGCTCAAGATTTAGAACAGATTCTCAGTAAAAGCAAAACTGTATTGTGGAGCAGAGCCGAGAGAGAAAAGGAAATAAATGATAAGAGATCATTGCAATCGTGAATAAAAAAAAAGATAATGAGAATGATAGTAATCAAATGAAGGATAGTCTTACTGATACAATTAATAGAAATAGGGATTTTTAGATAAAATTAAGGGGATTGTTCCTGATCTTCTAGTTAAGTCACAATTTATTAATTGACAGCTGGTGTCCCTGAAAACTATTGATTTTAATATTCCACTGATGATTGCCCTAGCATAATATCATGTCCCAGAAGTAATTTTGTTGTTCTTTTGTTTACATGTTTGTTTTACTGTTGTTTTTAAAAAGAACTTTAAGCCATATTGTGGTACAATGAAGTAAGGGTGTAGTTAAAATGGAAATACATGAGCTGTCTAAACAACTTCATGCAGAAAATGGGTTTTAGAATCAAGAAAGTAGTATTTCAGGGATCTTAAAATTTACCTGATCTAATCTTTTGGACTTCAACAACTAATTCTGTAAGTTCTCCTTTGTCACAAAGAATTCTATTTTTTCAACTGCTTATAATCTTTATAACACAAATACCTTTTTGTTCTATGCAAGATTTGTTTTAGAAATCAGTTCAAATATATTTACTTCCTCTCCCTCAAAGACGGTGCTTTCCAATGTATAGATATCTTAAAATAATATCTTAAAATAATACATTGGTGCTATCCAGTGTATAGATATCTTAAAATAATAGCAATCATAGTTATTATCAAGGTCATATAGAGATGGATCTGGTAGAATGTCCTTCTTTGCTTCTCTACTTCTCTTACTTGGATAAAGGTAGGAGATACTTTAGTATCCTCAGCCACAAAAACACCAAGATATAGCAGACATTGGCTTAGATAGCCTGTATCATATACCTTCATAGTCAAGCTTTGGTCTCCTTAACTTTTTCTTAATTTAAGGCATTGTGATTTATAAAATTATTTGATGTCCCAACACCAATTCCACCACCAGTATGATCTTCCCTCTACCAATGTTTCTTGGTACCCTTGCACTTTTCAGCCTGTCTTTTTAATAGGCACATTTTGAAGGTTAAGTATAACAGTTTGTGTCTCCTGCTTGCAGGGTTGGCCCTTTGTTTTAGATATATGCATATACCTCACCTTTTATACCACCACTGTGCCAGGGTTCATGGTTTCTGCCCCCTTTACGTCCTCTCCATGTCTTCTTACTCTCCCCCTCACTTTCTTTCCTTCTCTGTCTTTCCTTCATAATTCTGTAATGTAAGGACCAGTGCAATCTTGATATCTACCCATTGATAATTTGCATTCCTTTGTCATGCTGTTTTATTTTATTTTCAGTGAAACAAATAGTTTTATTTAAAAATTTTACTTTGTAAACTGGGAGAGTCGAAGAGAGTGAAATGAGTACTCCAAAGAAACAAGAACCCTTATCCTCTTCTATGTACTGTGTTAAAGTAAGATCATACCACTTATCTTAGCTTTAAAATGAGTTCTTTGCTTGGCATATGGCAGACACACATTCAATTCCTGGCACCACACAGGGTACTCCAAAAATCCCCAGAAGCACCCTGAGTCAGGCATAACCCTGGAGTACCACTAGTCATTGCTCCTGATAAGCACACACACACACTCACACACCCTGAGCACATTTGTCTCTTTAGCCCAGAGTGCTTTATCCATCCATCCATCTGTTGTTCTATTATTCCTTCTTTGAGGTCAATAGTCATCAATTCAACAAATGGATTTAGAGAACTCATTATGGACCACATGTTGCATTAGGTCTTAAGTCATCTTTTCTGAATACAACAGACCCTGTTCCTTTCATGATTAGTGCCCATAGATGTAAATAGTTAGAAAGTACATATGTACGTTATATCTTGCACATACAAAAAATAGTCAATGATAAGAATTATTCCCTACTCCAATTACTCTCTGGGTTAAATTAAATAGAGAGGGGGAAGCATATTATTTATGAAAATGGAACCTAGTCTCTGAAAAGTAAACATTGGAGATTCAGCTTTTTTTATTTCTTTTATTTACTTTTTTTTTTGACTAATGCAATGCCTGAGGTTATAGCCAGTAGCCAAAACTTACTATATATGTTCAATACCTGTGACTAAAATGGTAACACCACCACTCCTTTGTCTTTGGGGCTTATTTCAGAAAGGAGAGTGGAGAGAACCTTTCTGTTGAGTTTATAATAGCAATTACAAGCTGATAAGAGCAAAACCATTCATCAAAAGATCATACCTCTGGACTTTATCTCTTTGGGTCAAATGTTTCCTGATTGATATTGACTACCATATCTTAAGCAGCTTTGACTAGATAAGAAGCTAGAAAATAAATTCCTTTGAAGAAGGTTTGACAAAATTATGTTTTCTTATTTTTTTCCTTTGTGGGAAAGATTAACTTCTCATTGTTCTTCATAAAGAGTATAAAAGCTACCAAACCATTGAATTGAAAGAACATTCAGGAAAGTCTTCCTGGATATCGACTGATTCCCACTAGAGGCAAATTTGCATCTTGACTCTCTCTTTTCTTCTGAAATTATAAGGGATTTACAAAATATTGAGAATAACCCATATTAAAGATACTCCTTATTCCCAGAATAGATAACTTCTTATTTACTATGCATAAAGGTCATACTGGAAACACTGCGGTTAAGTCCAAGTCGCACACATTAAATACAGTTTGTTTTCCTAGAACATTATTAGTAGAAGCAATGTTTTAAAGCTGGGGAGGGTACATATCTGACCACTGTCCTGATAGCCAGCTTTTAATTGAAATGACCATAAACACTGTAATTAATCAACTGTGTACTCAATTATAAAGTATATAATTACATTCTGAACAGTAAAAAGCTTCCTGAAGTGTATATAAATCAATTAAACAGGGCAATACAACCACCGATCATATAAAATTATATTTAATGAGCTGTGTCATCTATCATAGTGTTTTTCATACAGTTCTTATCTTACATCTTCGTGATTCATTTGTGCCTTATTTTTTGCTGCAACAAATTTTACAGTGAAAGAGCCTCTTCATTTTGGCCACAGAACTTTGTGTCATTATTTTGAACAGATTAATATGGACATCTTTAAAGAGAGTGGAAAGGGAGGAAGATTTAGGGTCTTTTCTAATGGATTTCGGAGAAGTTCTGGATTTATCTCTACTTGTTATAAATTAGAAATTGTTATAAATTTCCCTATAACGAGCTTGAGCATTTGTACGTTGGTTGTGATCTTGCTGCTCTATCTCTAGTTGGCATCTGTTGTCTTAAAATCAGCTTGATGACCTATGTTTTCTTGTGTACTTCCTGCAATTGCTACAAGATATTACAAAGGAGATGTAATTAGAAAGGCATGCTAAATACGAATCACTCTTGATCAAGTCAATACATGTTGAGTATAGGTATAAATTTTGTCCATATTATGGTGCTGATATTTCTGTAAGGCCTTCAAGTTTTAAAGATATACTTAAGCAGGTCATTCCAAGCTGGCTGCTCTAAGAAAGGAGACATATTTGCATCTTTACCTTAGGCAATCAAAACCATATCTAAAATATTTTGATAAATATATTCCCCAAACAGTCCTCATTAGTAGATACTCAAGAGTTGTTGGCCTCGGTGGAGATACACCAGACTCTGGTTGTAGAATTCTGGCATGTGCTTCTGATGAATAATAAAGGCATATCTGGGTAACTGCTGGAGGCTGACCTTCTAATAAGGTGGTGATACCACTCATTAACCTCCTTCTAACCTCCTTCTAGTGGGTCCAGATCCCAAGTGGCTTGTCCATAAATGGAGTCAAACTCATGCTGAGGAATTATACTTAATCCTTGTTTCAAGGAACAAAAATATATGGAACAACTGGCCAGGGCAAACTAGCAAAATATTCTGAAGGCCTTCACCATCTCACTGGGTCTTCATATGCTTCTTTAGGTGCCCAGTTTCATGCATTACCCATTACCAGATACTTGTAATGTGAATGTGTCAAACTGGCATATATTAATATCCAACTATAATTGTGTGTAACTATGAAAAGGATATTGAACCGGTGTAATAAGGAATCCAGTGCAAAGATGTTAACCTTTGAGGCTACTACATGTTAATGGAGTACTCTTAAATTAAAGACACTGATCAGCATTTAAGTACTGCTATAGATGCTTTCAATATTTCTCAAGTTCAATAGAGAGAATAATTCTTACTTTTTTTTTTAATTTGTGACTGTTTCCTTGAAAATCTTACTGCAACAAAGGTAATTAAAGGAACTGGCAAGGTTCACCAATGACTAATATATTAATTCTACTCTGTTTCTTCCTTGTGGGATTGTCAGTTGAGTCAGGTTTTAAAAATGGAGCTTGATGAGATTGGCTCTAAAAAGGTTGACTAATACCAATTAAACCCCAAAACATTACACATAAATTGACCATGCCTTTTACACTCTCTTTTAAAGACCCAAAGATGCACCTAGCTAATAAGCTGTTCTATGCCCTTAATAAATAGCAGGCTAATTAAAAATAGCTTGCTGCTGAAAATGAACACATGAAGAATCACAGGAAGGTATTGACAGTCGGCAAATGGAGATGAAGAGAGCTAGTGGGGAATGACAGGGATTGTGAGTCCTTTATCACTAATATGTACAAATGCAGACATGGAGACAGAGGGCCAGGGTAAGGAGGAGGGTTTTGGCAGGGCCCACAGTCAGGTTCATCTCTTGTGTCCAACAGTCACTCAGAGGTAGGGAGAAATGAAGCCTAGGTTGATCACTTCCTCCCACTCTATCTCCTGATCCTGTCTACCATAAATAAATAATCCTTTAGTTGCAACACCAAGTCTTGCAACCAAACACCTTCTCAAATCTGCCCATGTGACTCCTGAAGACCAGAATCTTATAAGGTACGGTGATGATTTAGCATATATATATGCTAAATATATATATATATATATATATAGCATATATATATATATGACTGCATAGACAACTTCTCTTGGATTTCAACATACATTTATGGATGTAGAGTGTCTCCTTTTGCTTTTTGATCATTTGGTCCCCTATACAATGACTCTCTATTTCTCATACTAGAACCTCAGCCTTGTGAGTCTAAGGATAGTTGGTGCCTTGGAAACCATACTGAAAACCACTCTGTTCCTATCAAGTGACCCATATTTCCTAGGTATCAGGTAACTGTTGAAGGGACTTGTCAATTCTAGCTCCCATTCTGCTAACAAATTTTAATCTGCTTTCCTGGAAGGAGAAAAAAATTTTAGTTCATATTTCTTTGAGGTGACCCTTATAAGGCTAATTGGCATTTAAGAAATATTTGTTGAAAATGGCTCTTTTAAATCTGGTATGATATTTACTTTAGCTTGAAATGAGAAAGTCTCCTTTAATGAAGTATGGTATAGGGGAAAAAATGAACAAGAATAGACTTGTTTCTTTCTTCATTTGGAGAAGTTACATCTGCACAAAAATACTAGTTTGCAGTATTGAATAAGCAGTCATATGTTAAGTAATTGCGGGGTTCTCTCTGAATTCTGCTTTATAGTCTTTGTCCCTCTCATCTCAGGAAGCAAAGTTCTTTCTACTGAGGATAGTCTTCTGTGAAGGGAGGTGGCATAATGCTAAGTTGAATTCTGAAGACCTCCTTCGACATGTTAGAGATTTTTCTATACATATTTAAATCAAATTCACCTCAAAGGATATTATCTAACCTCTGTCTCCCCAGAACTATTTGTGGGATGGTTTCAGAGGACTGGAGGACAGAGAAAGGCCTTGGATCTACCTGACCTGAATATTTTAGACACATGATCTCATGATGGTTTTATTTTATTATTTTCTTTTCTTCTCTTCTTTTTTCTTTTCTTTTCCTCCCTCCCACTACCTTAATTCCTATATACATCATCAGACCGTTCTTAGTTCCAAATATACTGTGCTCTCTCCTGTAGCTAAGGTTTCCAAAAGTAAATTTCAAATTTAAGAATTGTATTTATTTAGTAGTTTGAAGTGTGTGTGTATGTTAACCTCCAATAACAACCACAGATTTTCTATTTTCCTCAATATTGTCCAAAATTTATTTACAAAGGCATAATTTGAATAATTGAAACTAGTCCAATTATAAGATATAGCTAGGAAAACGTGAAAAGACAAATCTAGAATCCCAGGATCATAAATAATATAATAATTATAATAGTAATAACAGCAAAGCACTGTAGTAATGCTTGTCTACAATTTGCCATTGTCAGTAGTGATCTAAAGCCCCTGGATTACTCTCTTAATTTCACAGGTAATCAGACTCATAATCCCTATTAACCAATAGTGAAAAGAGTATGCAATCAGTTTAGAATTCACTTAGGAATGTATCATTATGAAAAATAACTTTTTTAATTTAATAGCCAAACAAAGTGAGAGACCATCTTGCCACAGGTTCTTCTCTTGTCTGGTTTAAATTTTGACTCAGTTGGTAGAAGTCTATGTCTATATGGCTTTATCGTAATATTAGAATGTCAAAAAAAAAAAGAATATGAGGGAAATATATCATGAAATCTCCATTTACTGGTAAGAAGACCAGAGCATTTGGCATCAGCGGAAAGCTTCGTCTTTGATGTGGAAAATAGAAGAGTTTTTGCTGTTTCCATTTGGGTCAGTGAAAGAGATGATCGTTTTATGATAAGTTCAGTGGGTTCTGAAGCGAGATGTAATAATTGATGAGCCACAATTGTCCTGCCCCGAGAATATGCAAGTATGAAACAGATATGTCAAGAAAATGTGGTCAATGAGGAACCATATAACAGGCAATGCAAAATAACATTTAAAAAGTCCCAGTTATCCTGTCAGTGGAACTTTGCATGCATGAGACAGGCTACTTAGATACTTGAGTGGTGATGGTGGTGGTCATGGCTGTGGTGGTGATGGCTTTACAAAAAGGAATGAATGAAGAGATAGAAAGATAGATGAGTAACTTTGGTGAATCATCAAACTCCCCTGATATAAAGAAGCCAGTATCCTGGTGTGTGTATATATTCTAGACAGATAAGGAGGAAATGTTTTATTTTAGGGATGTCAGGGTTCTCCATTTAAACCATTTATTCCTAGTTTTTAAAATACTGACACAATGAATGCGTCTTCCATGGACTCAACAATAGTTGCCTGGCAACAATCAAGAAGCAATTTGGAAGCCCGAAGAGTCTAAAAATGAATGAAGAGCAAAAGCAGTTTGGTTGCAGCTCCGATGACTTAAGTTTCTGGTAATAATTTCATAGCAAAAATTCCACTGGAATCTGTGGAAGACTGTGTATCTTGAAGAGTAAAGAAATCTGGTCTGACATTCTTTTTTTTTTTTTTTTTTTTTTTTTGGTTTTTGGGTCACACCCGGCAGCGCTCAGGGGTTACTCCTGGCTCCATGCTCAGAAATTGCTCCTGGCAGGCACGGGGGACCATATGGGGCACCGGGTCTACATTCTTAAAGAGCCATTGAAATGTCCAAGTCATCTCAGACAACATTTAAAGTGGAAAAGTATCAGCTCTAAGAGGGAGCATTCATTTACTGTATTTTTTGCTCTATAAGACGCACCTGACACACTTAGTTTTTTGACAAGTAAAGCAAGAAAAATTCTAAAGCAAATGATGTACTAAAATATTGAATAAACTATAACAGAATAATATTTCAATCATGTTAAGTGAACAGCAGTCAATATGACATTAAGAATCATTATGACTGTCATTAACAAATGGAGAGAGTTTAAGTTTTGAGGACTCTTATAGTTTCTTATATCTGATGATAATGCCATCTACTATTTATTGGTGCTTCTTAGGAACTCCAAGAACTTCTCATTTCTCAAGCTCCAGGTGGCATTTGCTCCATAAAATGCATAGACATTTTACCCCATCTTTTTTGGGGGGCAAATGTGTCTTATGATACGAAAAATACAGTTCTTTTCTCCCTGCAAGAAATACTCTTATTTAATTTTATTTAATAGGTGATGGGATTTTAGATCACTTTTAGGTAGAATTGATTACTTCAGTAATTAGAACACCTCATTTTCTTTTAGAATCTTATCACTTTGGACTAAGACTACTAGGTTAAAAGATTTAATTTATAGCAAAAAAAATTAACTTCATCTCTGTAGTTTGCTACTGAGCTGAACTTGGTCTGTTCTCCCAGTTATACATTATTCTAAATGAAAGAAATCTAAGTGACTGGTGAGGAAGGACACTTATTCAGAATCTGTAAAGAATGTGAACTCCTTATAATCAAGAACTATATGATCTTCTATGTTTTATCCCCAGCTGGATTAGCACAGGACCAGGCAAATATTTATTGAATCAACAAGTATCCATTGTCAGAAGCAAAATGGTGGCTTTGTTTAGCCAGTAAGAAATCGGGAGTTTAAATGCGTCTTCGTATTTTTTTTCTCCAAAATGACTGTTCCTAACTTCTGTATAGATGACATTTGCTGTTTTCTGTTGTCACATAGTGACTCGTTTAAAGGGAAAGATAATTAATAATTATGCTGTAATAAAACGCCCAAGAGTAAAAGTCTTCTAAAAATCCAAAAACCTTACCTGAGTCTAGCTTTCCCAAATGTTTTTGTCTAGACTGAAACTTGTACCACCTATATATTGCATTTCTTCTTGGCTGCCATATTTAAGTTGTCTAATTTTTTGGTCTACTTTATTATTTGTTGATTTCCTGCAACATTTTCTCCATCTATTTATGGAGCTTCAGGGGTTAGAGAATTCAGATTAGCCTTAGACATAAGAATGTGCAACAAATAATTTAGAAAGTGAAGATACACTATATATTCTCATTATTTTTGGTACTATGTAAGCTATAATTTGCAACATCCTTTCATTAATTTGAATTTTATTGGTTTTATTATTATTATTATTATTATTATTTTATTATTTGGTTTTGTATGTCATCCACAAGTTCTGAAGTGCAGGGTTCCATATTCATAGGAACCATGCAGAGCCAGGGATAGAACTTTGTCCTTCTCCATGCAAACATGCAAAACATTCTCAACCGATTGATTTATATTCCTGATGCCTTAATTTGAAATTGAAATGTGCTTAAAACATAAACTCAATCATCATCAAAGCATGGTCTTCCCTTTTAAGAATCAAATTGTTGAGCCTGTGTTAGAAAGCTCTATCAAAGTAGACCTTTAGCAACCTCTAACTTATACCAGATATTTCTGTCCAATATTTTTGATCCTATAGCTTTACTAGCACTAATTCTTTGTCCCAAGGTTCTACAATGTTCTACAAGGTGCTGAGAGCTCAGGTATTTTCAAAGCACTCAGTAATTGCTAAATAAATTCAGGTTCTTGATTTGCCTAAAACTACATATTCCTTCTATGTGTCTGTATATCTGATGATAATGCCATCTACTATTTATTGGTGCTTCTGAATACAAAGTCATATGCTAGATAAATTGTCTCTTATTATTTTCTCTATTATATTCTCAATATGAAGTTTTAATTCCCTTTTGTCATGTGAGTAAATACAATCTGATGGAGAAGTGAAGACTCGCCTAGGACAATACAGCAGCTTGGTCTCTAAAACTCCATACCTATTTCCTCTTTACTTCCTTGTCAAACTTTTGGGTATTCAGCAGAAATTCAACTAACTTCACCCCCATTTCGGAGCTGAAAAGAAGGCCCTTCTTCCTTTTTTCAGAAGCAAACTCTAGGGAACATTTTTTTTTTTCACAAAGTGGATGATTTTTGCCTGAGATGATTTAATTTAAGAATGGCACCCTTTGCTGGCAAAGATAATCAGATGTAATGTCATCTGCGTGTGTGATTTTATAAAATCGGTGTAGCGGTTTATTATTGTAAAATTAGTATAGCATAGAACAAACCTGGGATGCAAGCCAGATGAAATAGACAATGAATAGTTATATAAGGTTTTGGAAGCACATGTCATAGAACACAAGTGCACTGTATTTTCTTCTCAATTGTCTGCTGTTTGTTAATGTTTCCTTTTCAACATGATTGCGTCTCAGTTTAATAGCACTTGCCATCTCAGGCTTTGTGGTGCCAGGACTGACAGTTACATCCCCTCTGTGCTAAAAATATTGCATGTATATATTCAACCGCAGCCCGACATGTTTAGCTAATGGGTTACTCAGGAGCTATGCACTTATATAATTAAGTGATATATGTAATTTTGTGTTAACACATTTGCAATGTATGTTTCCCTGGTGATTGCAATACTTTATTCTATGCAAAGTGTGACATTTTAATTCCCACTGAACAATTTCCTACCTTGATTCGCCTTGTTTTTTATTTTTTTTTATTTTTGTGGCAGGGGATTATTTTGCAATCAAGATAAAAGCATTATTTATGAAATTTTCGAGACTATATCCCTACTGAGAACTCTTACCTGCAGATCAATCTCCTATTCTATTGATCTTTGTTAAAAAAAACTTTATTGGGATGTAAATTTAATCTCCACATTATAGATTTGCCCAGACTTTTTTGTTTCGTGCCACATATTTTGGGGCAGCTTTTCAGGGATGGGGGTTCTTAAAAAAGTAATTCTCACCAAGCAGTCTGCTGTCTTCCTTATGGAACTTTTTTTCCCCTCAAGTGTTGCTGTCTTTGTCCTTTTTTAGGGTAAGAAGAACAAGGAGGGAGAGCAAGGAGTCCTAACATCTTTGTGGGGTTCAAAGATGTGGGTTGGCAAAGCAAGGTCAAGTCTATTAATTCGTGAATAAAGCAGATTTCTGGTAAGCATTCAGAGTGCTTAACCGGGGCTAGCGTGATATCACAGCGGTAGGGTGTTTGCCTTGCACGTTGCGACCCACAATAGGTCTGGATTCAATTCCCAGCATCCCACATGGTCCCCTGAGCCAGCCAGGAAATATTTCTGAGCACAGAGCTAAAAGTAACCCCTGAGCACCACCAGATGGGACCCCAAAACAATCAAAGCACTTGACTGTGGCCCCATGTTAAAATTTCATAATGGGCTTATGTATGTCCATTCTGATCAAAAGAACATGCTACAAACAATAAAGTGAGCTACAAAGACAATACAGCTAGCCTACCTTCTTCAATTTCTTTAATTTCTCCATTGACATCATCAATCAGTGATATTTAATAATTATTGATGAGAAACATTAGGTACTATCTAATCCTTTAAAATATGATACAGAGACTTTTGTTCAGTACAGGTTTATTAAGTAACTATTGTGATGACACTACAGTTGCTAAGATAAACAATATCTACTGTCTGATGAGAGGGACACACATGATTTCAGTATGAGGCATAGGCACGCAGTGGTGGATAAAGGATTATTTCCCTCGTAGGAGGTGAGGACAGGAAAGAAGTTCTAGGGAATAGGATGCCTTTGAATGTTCCAGAGAACCAAGGGGCAGGAGGAACAAAGGTGAGAAGGCCACTGGTAGGACTATCAGAGGAACTCGGGAATATAAACTCAGCGATATTTATCCAGATGCTATGTCAGGGATCAGATCGGCTGGAAGGTAACAAGAATGTCCCCAAACAAGGTAGGTCTTGGTCCCTTTCTTCTGACCCCATTAGGTATGGAATTCTCAAAGCCTTGCCTCACCAGTCAGGAAAGAGTTCCTTTACTTTTTTTCTACCCAGCCCAAATCAAAACAAGCAGGTGGCAGTCACTGAGGCCAAATGCTGTCGAATTGCCCTGCTGGCTTTGCAAGTGTTTTCCTCTTGGTCCCTCCCATTGGAGGCCAGAGAGTGTGGTACACACAAGTTCCACCAGAAGATTCTGTGCTCCAAGTGAGCTTACTCAGTTGTATGTTTTGGCACTGGGACCCAGTGGGAATGCCCTTGTCAACTCCTATTTTGACTTTATGAATCGCCTTTCCTTGGAAAGTGTGTTTGTTTAGTCATGTAGTGTTGGGATGACAGGGCTCACCATGCAGAGACCCAAAGGGAGGTGTTCAGGGTCCATGGAAGTGCCATCTGCTGCCATGCACTACTGCAGAGCCCTAGCAGCCAGCAGTCACTGGTGTCTCTCCTATCTCTGCTTCTAGCTGGAGGCTTAGGGGCAAAACAATTCTCGGGGCCTCCCTTTTCTCAAACATAAACGAATGGTTTGGACTAGCTGGGGTCTAAAGTTCTTCGCGAGCTCTGGAATTCCATCATTTCACAAATTACTCAAGTGAAGAATCCCACTGACAGCCCATCTGTGATTAGTCTTTGGTTCTAAATCCACTTGAGAAGTTAATGATTATTTTTTTTTCCTTTAAGTCTTAGAATGACTTTCCAGCCCTCATTTCAAAGCCCATCAATACTTGGATCTAGATGTTTATCATTATTTTATCCTGGGTATCTTAGGGGTCACATCCAGTGGCACTCAGGGGTTACTTCTGGCAGGCTTGGGGTACTGCCATATGGGATATCAGAGGCCAAACCCAGGTGGAGAGTGTACAAGGAAAATGTTCTACCACTCTGACCCCTCTCCTGTGTATTTTTGAGGAATAAAGGGGTTCTCATTGGTACTTAGTGACATAAGAGCTACATCCGGTGGTGCTTGGCACTAAGATCTTTGTGTGACAGACATGCACTCCATCCCTTTGAACTCTCTCGCAGCCCTACATTTCAATTAAATCAATTAATTTTTGCTAGGTGAAGGGGGTTACATATGTTTCTGTTCAGGAGTCACTCTTGGCAGTGCTCGAAGACTAAAGGTACCAGGGACTGAACTAGGATCGCCTGCATGGAAGACAAACACCTGAACCTCTCTATTTTCTCTCCAGTTTATAATTATAATTTTTGTTTCTTTGTTTTCGGGTCACATCCTGAAATACTCAAAGTTTGCTTCTAACTCTGTGTTCAGGAATTCTCGGAAGTGCTCAGTGAAGCTGGGGATTGAACTCAGGTGTGCTGTGTGCCATTCAAGCACCTTACCTGCTTCTACTATCTCTTCAGCCCCTAGAATTTAATTTTCAAACATACAAAATGGATCTCTAAGGGTCTGAATATTCTTGGATTATAAAACAATACACATCAAGAAATTAATTTTATTAGAAGTTTTGCAAGAGACCGTCACCTAGTATCTGGGTATGACTTCCAGTTCCCTGAACCCTGAAGCTGTGGTTAATAATGTCAAAAGAATGTTTAAAAAAAATTGTTCTTCTGTTGATTCCAAGGAGTCAGAGCCATCACGTGGTTAGAATCCTGGGCTAGGAATCAAATTCTAAATTTAATTTCAACCACTCTGAACGTCTTAGCTCCTCCCTTCCTCACCAAGTCACTATGGTTTTAGTTTTCCCATCTGCAAAATAGGCAGAAGTTATTTCTCCACAAGCTCGCCACAGATCTGCACATGGCTTTCCTGGACACAAGGACTCACATTATATTGGGGCATAATATCATTTTTCACCCCATAATAGGAATCAAACAAAAGCCCTTTGAGTGTGTACCTTGTGTAAATGCCCTGTGCTTAAATGCTGATGAATTTCAAGGTCAGCAAATAACGCCCCCCCCTTCTTTCTTTCTTTCCTTTTTTTTTAAGTTAAACAAGGCTAACTGGAGAATTCATTTTAGAAGAAAAAAAGGCCTGAAAGAAAGGGTATTTCAGCTTGCACAATAGTACAAAGGCGAACAAGAACCATCATGTTTGCTAAAGAACTCACAGCTGTTTAATTTTATAGTAAAATTACTTGAAGAACTTTGCTAACTCAAAGACAAACCCAAACAACTGTGGTTGCGAAACTGAATTTCCACGTGCGAGTGGAAAAGCCAAGTGAAGATTAATCTACTTTTAAAAAATCATATTATTATAAGTACAGAGCGCATTGTGAAGGCTGGGTGGAGGAGTGGCTTTTTTTTTTTTTTTATCTAAAAAGAAGACATATAAAAGAGGGAAACGGTACATTTACTGGTAAGAAGATGAAAAATAGTTTATACTCTTATGGACTTTGCCCCCAGCCTTTTCCTTAAGCGGCTCAGGCTGTTTTCATGTCAGGTTTGTTTGCTTTATGGGGATAGGCCTGTTAAGCAGGAAATTGTCAAAAAGCATACAACAGAAATTGTAAATGATTTTTTATTATTAAGACAAAGGCTTTTTATTGACTTTTTTGACTATTTAAACCAAGTAACAAATTAGGGAAGCCAATTATTAAAGTTGAAGGTTTTTTTTTTTTTTATGGAATTTTACTTTTAGAAGACCCAGAATGATATGTTGTGCACCAACACTTGGTTTTATAAATTCCAACTTTCCATATGTTTATTGTCAGAAACAAGCCAATTGTTTCCTTTTTTAATTTAAAAGTGCTTTTTCTTCCATATTAGGGAATTATTCAGACTTCTTTCCTTGGTTCCTATAATTCCAAACCAGTTGGAACATCAGTCTATTTTTGGTTATGAAGGGACTTTTAAAATATGAGCATGATTTTTAAGGATCTAAATCTTATAAAAATCAATGTGCCACATACATAATAACAGCTGCAGCTATAAAAATGGTGAAGTTGATTCTATATTCTAGAAAGACCAAGTTCTCATTTCTATATTGCCAGCTTCATCCCGCCTATCTTTCTTTACATAAGAGAGATGAAAAAATATAAATTTAGAACATATTAAAAAAAAACAACATAAGGTTGTGATTTGTGCCTATTTATGGCAAGGAAGCATGTGCTTACCTGTGTTTGATTAAAACTCTCATTAGTTTCTGAGTTTTTATGGTTTTCCCAGCCAACTGCGTACATGCACCACGAGAGGGCAACCAAGAGTTTCCTTTCAGCTAACAATGCCAGTAAGGATTTTAATATCAACTAAGAGTTTTAACTAGCTAAAGATTTAATCCCCGCCTTCTGATTGCCACACATGCAGTCTCTGAGTCTCTACTAAAAGCGATTAATAATCCAAATAAAGTTCTTCCGGAGGGAAATATAGACAGACTAATGCAGACAAGAGCTTTTGCCCAAATAAGGATCCCTTTTGTGGAGACCCCATGTGCTAGATAACCATCAACTGACAGTTGGTCATGAGTTAATAATGCTGGATGCTGAGATATGCATACCATGTGCTATAAAAGAGTTTGGAGGACAAAGAAAAATGCTGCTATAGTTAGATATTATAAACACGCCAGAGGTGTGCAGACTGCTTTATTGAATGTAGCGTAAATGGCCAAGTAATTTTTAAAAAAAGAGATCACGTTACAAGTATTATTCAGTACACTGTGTAATATTCATTGCACATTTTGTTGATGTTGAGGGATTTTGTCTTAATCTCTCTGCGTGTTACTGCCACGAATGCTACAGCAGCTCTTGCCTTCTAAGAAAAGAAAATATTCCATAAGCCTATTTGCACTGTTTTGGGTTTTGGGGGTTGGTTTTGTTGTGTGTGTGTGTGTGTGTGTTTTTAATTTTTGATTTGGTTGGGTTTTGTTGGTTTTTTGCTGGTCTCTTATTTTATAGTAAAAACCCAAAAGCATTTAGGTAGAGGATGCCTAAGTGAATGTGTATAACTTTGACATTTGTTTTTGGAGAATTGTTCATGTTTAGTTTGTTTTTGTGTGGCTGTTACCACTACAGGAGTCAAAATGTGAGGGTGTGTGGGTGGGTGGAGGGACTAGCTTTGATTTCAGGCACTGTGACAAATTCCTTGGAGAATTAGACTCATAGAACACTGAGGTTTCTGGTCTCTGTCTTTGAGGTGCTATGAATTTGGGGGGAAAGGCTTGTGTTTCCTCCACTTTTACCCCTAGAATTCAAGTCTTTCTACTTGGAAGGGTTTATTGAAGTGCCTGTCTGATGAGTAATTTTATTTTATGTTGTATAAGATGGTGGGATGTGGAGCTCTTTAGCAAAGCCAAGAAGCCAGGGAGGAGGGACTGTGCTTTTAGGTCTGCCTGTAATTGGTTTCTCTACTTGTAGATGAAATCTTGAAAAATGAAAGCACAACCAGACCAGTCAACAATGTGTGATTAAGAAACTTCTTCCAACTAGCTCCCATCACTCAAGTTTGATTTCTTTTATTCAGTTTGCAAATGGCTTGCATGATACCCTGCCCATGTTTGTAATAGGAGAGAGTAATTAGTAAAATAAATAGCCTCTTTTTCTCTTGCAATTTTGATACACCTCTGTCCCCCTCTCCTCTCACCACCTCCAATTCCCAAGTCTGTATTCAAGAGTTAGGCTGGCTTTAAGAGCTTAGTTAATGAAGTTAATGAAATTACATTTTCATCAGGGCTATTTCATGACCTTGGGCCAATGATTACCAGAATTGAATTTTACAAAAGAGATGCCTCCATTTGGCAAAAAAAATTTTTTTGACTCTAAATTCTATACCTAATTTTTCTTGATAATAATAAATAAAATCCTAAATTATATTAAAGCTTTAAATCATGACTTGGCCTGCTTATGTTAAGATTCCTATATTCATCTTTCTTTTTATATTCTTAACTATATCTAAAATGACATATCTAAAATCATAGCATTTAATTGTTCACAAAACCAGCATTACCCAAGAGAAAGACACATAATGCAAACCACATGTAACTTAAAATTTTTTAGTAAACCACAATTTGGAAGGTAAGAACTGAGGCAGATTTCATTTTAATGACATATTTTACTTGATCTAACATATGCAGAATATGGTTTTAATATAGAAACTATCAAATGTCTTAATAATAAACATTTCGATATTAAAAATAAATAATCATAATAAATAAAAATGATTCCTATTTTAATACTGCTTTTTGATATTAGTGTAAAATTTTAACTTATCACATATCTCAATTGGGATTAAACATATTTCCAGTGTTCAGTAGCTAGAAGTGACCATACTGGACCCTATTTCAAGCAGTCATAGAAATGCTTTTATTATATTTGTTTGGGGGCATATACAACAATGCTTTATATCAATCTTGGAGCTCAAGAATGGTGGTTCTGGGGATTGAACCCAAGAGTCCCACCATGAAAATTTTAGGTTCCAGTCCCTTGAACATCCCCAGTTAGGATGTGTTTTATTTTATACCAAAAACAAAAATAAAAAGGTAAGACTTCTCACCTCTTCTGCAATACTATCTATATTAATCAGAAAGTTTATATTAGGATTTTTAATCCACTATTTATCTGCACTGTGTGATATCATCACTTTCACTCTGAGTAACTGAGCATTCTGGCTTACCCTGCCAGGTTATAATTATCTGTTATTTAATGTACCCTTAAGTATTATGAGCTACTGTTTCCATGTACATCCAGTCCCTATTCTTGTCTTCTTTGGACCTACACTCCACCCACTTAAACACACCACACACACACACCACACACA
>PVKC010000479.1:0-66853 GCA_004027635.1 Crocidura indochinensis | reverse complement strand
CTAACTTCTGATGCTTGGCATGTGACCAATCAGGATAATATGATGCATGTTAGTATGAGAATAATAAACATATATGGACTTTGTTATATTCTGCTTATTTGGAGGTTTTGATTTTAACTATAGGTAAGATTTTTTTCTTGATTTGTGGGTCACACCTGGCTGCTCTCATATCAGATATCACTCCTGGTAGGCTTGGGGGTCCATATGGGATGCTGGCATTTGAACCACCGTCTGTCCTGGATTGGCTGCATGCAAGGCAAATGTCCTACTGCTGTGCTATCTCTCTGATCCCTACAGGTAAGATTTTTAAAAGTTTTTCTCAATTAAAATATTCCTCTGAGAAAGTAATGGGTGTACTATATTGCTACATCCTCCATGTTAACCTATTCTGAGACTAGGAAGGCACCAAGTTTAAAAAGTCCCTAACCACCTGAGGAAAGGTTTTTTAAAAGCTGTCTGCTATTACAGGAACTTTTTCAAAGCAGCCTGTACTCCGATAAGAGGACAGCATGAAAAATGACACCTGTAAGAAAGGCAGCTTGAAAAACCTGTACTCACAGGCATTAGGACCCTGAAAAACCTTGGTTGCATGAGGCATTCATGAAAAAAGGGGATGTAGCATCAATTATCAATATTAATTAAGACATATTTCAGCTGACATTCTAAAGATTACTCAGATTTAACATTTACATACATTCAAATATTCTTTATCTAATAATTATTACTCACTTTTCTTATAGCCTCCATTAAAGATTACTCAGATACATAAACACATCTTATGAGGAACATTTGCGTAGATTCAAGTATTTTCTATTTAGTCTTACAGAAAAATTACTCACCCTCAAATCTAGCTTTGCTGTTAGTTTAATGCACTTATATTAAGGGATATTTCAGGCCCCAGTTCAGAATGCATAAACTAGAATAAGACCAAAATAATATTAGTCACTGGGTACTGACCTTGCTAGCTAGGAAACCTCAGATTAGCAAAAAGTGGTTTTAAAAGTGAAAATGCGGGGGCTGGGTGGTGGCGCTGGAGGCAAGGTGCCTGCCTTGCCTGTGCTAACCTAGGACGGACCGCGGTTTGATCCCCCGGTTCCCCCATATGGTCCCTCGTGCCTGCCAGGAGCGACTTCTGAGCGAATAGCCAGGAGCAACACCTGAGCATCACCGGGTGTGGCCCAAAAACCAAAAAAGAAAAAAAAAAGTGAAAATGCCCTGCGTCAGAATATGCCTTGAACAATTTGCCTCATGCCTTTTTTGGGTAAATTAGTTTTGTCTGAAATTTATAACTTGTCAAAAAATTGAGTATAAATATTCCATCTTTTGACTTGAATAAGCAGAACAGAGCTTGAACCCAAATCAACCCCTTGGCCTTTGTCTCCCATCCCCAAACCTGTTGCACACACCTTTCAAAGGGACCACAGAAGATTCCTTAGTGTTAGGACTAATTCAGTTCGTGACACTGCATATGTTGTCTTTCTCCTTGCAATAGATGTGTATTTAAAATACTGCTTCTGGAATAAAACCCCTCCTCTTTCCAACCTAGGTATCTCTTTTAGTTTATTTTTAAGCATTATATTTGCATTTGCTATTATGGGGTGTACTTCTTTCAGACTAAGTAGCACCTGTTAATACTCTGAGCTGTAGGGTTTTTAATCTGTGTATTAAGACACCTAGGTTAGGTCAATTACCTTGCAAGTAGCCAACCCTGTTTGGTTCAATCTCTGCATGGTCCTTGAGTCTACCAGGAGTGATTCCTGATTGTAGAGCCAGGAGTTACCCCTGAAAACCAGCGGGCATGGTGCAAAAATTTAAAAAAAGGAAAAGAAAAATATAGTTGCAGTGACCTCTTAGAGAACTATATGAGATGCCAAGCAGATCATATAGAGCAGCTGACTGGTTCAATGTAATCTGTGTCGAATTGAGAGCAGTTGTATGGTGAATGTAAATTGAGCATTAAGCTTATTAATTTTACACGGGGACTTAGGAAAGTTACTTCTCTTTAGAGTCACTTTGTACATATATAAAATACAATCAATAAAATCTCCCCTAAAGACTTGGTTTAAAGATAACCATGTTCATCGACTGAGATTGTTTTGTTAAATTAAAGCACCACGTAAATGATTTTTGTGTCATATATTTTAGTGTCTTATATATTTCTGACAATAAGCTCACTATAAATAGTATAGTCGGACTTGTTGGTCAGGTTAATAATTCCATTGCCATGCATATTCTGCCGATGGAGAATAGTACCAACCAGACAGACAATTGCTATGGTTTCTACTGGACTTGATGTGAAATATGGCTTGTCATGGAGTTTTCATTAAATGAAAATACGCTGAAATACACTGTATAATGAAATAGTACTTCTCAGACTTAAATGTTGGCAGTCCTCCAGGGATTTAGAGGCACTTCAGTGTCGTGGAATGGCCTTAGGATTGGTTTTCTGTCAGAGTTTGTGGGATCAATCAATACATTCTATTTAGGCTTTTTTTTTTTTTTCAGACATTTTTCTAAATGATCTAAGGTATATAGGTGTTAAGTTATAAACCAGAAGAACTAAATTTGTTAAAATGTGAGAATCTGAGTTTAGATAGAAATACATTGGATTGTAAAAATCTAGTTCTATTGTATGAATATTGATTGAGAAGACTGATTATATCTGAGTAGCTCTGGCTACCACTTGGTGCTTTCTTTAAAAAAAACATTAACTACAAACTAATAGGAAAAGTCATTTGGCCCCTCCTCAAACTGGCTTGTCTGAAGAGCCTCAAATCTTATACATGGCCACAACCTGTAGAGGGCGGTGCTGCACTTTCTCTGACTTCTGAGGTGACCTGGCACCTTAAGGACTGAAGGACTTTATATAACTTGGGCCCCTCCCTAAATCAAGATCTGATCTTATTTCACCTCAGAAGCCTAGTGTCACACTGTGTAGCCACAGACAGAAATGACCCAAGTCTGTAACTGAACTCAAATATATCTGAGCAGCTGAAACTTCTCAGGTGGAACCAGACTATGAAGCTAAGAACTCTGGGACTATTTATGGAATAAAAAAAAACCAACACACTCATACACACCCCACTGCTGGAAAAACCTGGCAGCCCCTGCCCGCACCCACCAGCTCCTCTATTAAGTTACAAAAGAAATAAGGCTGACAATTCTTTGTAGGTAGTCTAATCCAGTTTGTTACCTCTAGGACATTCTCAGAATGGGTGGGGGAAGATTCCCCTTTTTGCATAAAAACACAGCAGACCACACTCAAAAAACATCACATAGAACCACACCAAAGAGAAACACTCCAGCTCCCCAAGTTAACCCTACTGAATTAACAAACCACCAAATTTGTTCTAGAGCTGTAGATACCTCAAGATTTTGCAGTAATGTCAAGCCAGTAGTATCACAGAAAGTCTGATGGGAAAGTTACATAGAAATCTACTAAGCTTAATGATACTAAACAGTTAACACAGAAGATTCAACAAGCACCAACCAGAGCCTGATAAACATGTAGACACTGACTTTAGTAACACTACTGAGAGACATATCAATTATTTCACTTATTAATCTATGTTTGATAATTCCATTTGTCTTTGTACTCTAACAAAATGAAATAAATTTGTGCCTGCAAGGGGACAGGCTAGGGTGGTGGGTAAGTAACTGAGGATACTGGTAAAGGGAAGGTCACACTGGTGGTGGGATTGGTGTTTGAATATTTAATGCTTAAAATGAGTGTACGATGAAAAATTTGCCAAACCATGATGCTATAATACTTTTTTTTTTAATTGAACTCACTCTCTTTTGAGTTTCTTCATCCTTGTTTTTGTTTTTGGACCATACATGGTCCATGATGTAACATGTCCTGGCTCTCAGAATTCACTACTGGAAACCTCTGGGGACATTACAATGTAGAGTTATATATTTTTACAATGTTGGTTTGAAAAATGTTTCACTGCCCCATTCCTTTCTTTCCAGAAGCACTTTCCTTGTAACTAATTATTTTAGACAACTTTTGTGTGACTTTTTTCCCCATGATAGCAAGTATTTGAAGATAGCTCTCAGTATCCATACTCTTGGTTTACTCTTTCTTTGACAAATCTGAGCTGATTTCGTGACTTACTTTGGCTGACTAAATGAAGGATAAACAACATTATAGACTATTTCCTTCCTATGTCTCTGGGAGACTTGCCAGCTCCTGCTTTTGTTCCTGCTAAACTGTCATCTACATTCCTCACCCAGAGATTTTCCAAACCCTCTTTAGGTTGCTGAAGCTTGGCTTTCTAGCATTCTATTCTCTAATGTTTTGTTATTCTCTTTTGATGGGGAAAATCTTGTAATGATTTCTGAAGACATGATTTCATGGTAAATGAAGTTTTGACAACTCACATATGACAATATAGTGATAATAACTTTACTAGCACATTAGGCAGAAAATTCTAGACTGCAAATAAGTATTCTTTGGAGAAGGAATAATTTGTACACTAATTCCAGAAAATGTCCAAAAAGTCTCTAACATACATTTCTAGATGACAAAGATACACTAACAACAAAACACACCATATTATAATACTGCAAATCATTATATATGATATATATCAAGAATATATATCATATATGATATATATCACCAATAAATAAATATATATATATATATCCTAAGGAATTCCTAAGGAATTCAAAAAGTTAAATAGATCACCTGCCAACATTAGGAATCAGAATGATTTGGACTTTGGACTTCTATAAAACCATGCAGAAAATCATTAGTGTACAAATTATTCCTTCTCTTTTGTCCTATTTTCTTTCATATTATCTTTTTTAGGACTTTGCGAGAGAAATCTGCAGTTTACATTTTATTATATAATTTATGTTTTGGATGATATACTTTTCTAATTTGTAAGAGATATTTTTGTTCTTGAATTAAATACAGGATAATTTCAAAAAGTTTAGATATTCTCTTTCATTTATGTCTAGATATAAATGACTATATTTTTCTTTTTCTGGAATATTTTTTTATATTATGAATGACTACTTTAGGTTTCCTTTTCCCTCCTAAATTATCTTTGCTTCAAGTTTTATTTCTCTGCTTCTTTTTGTTTCTATAGTTATCTTTTATATTATAACTCTTTCTTCTCCATCTGGCTGTCCTCAGTTATCTGCTCATATGCAAGAGTGGATTAATTCTCATTGAATGTCCCAAGAACTTGAATAGTGTTAATCAACTATGTACACCATTGTGAAATAAATTGGTTGGACTTGTTGAATGGAGAAAAATTCATAGTAGTTTCTTTAGGCATTTTCCTTAGCAGGATCAAGTTTTATAGGCAAGGTTCTTTCATTCTCTGCCTGGATTATAGAAATCCAGCAAACCCCATGCTGACCCAACTAGGCAAAGAAGTCTGGGATCTCAGTAAGCAGCATGAATGGATCTCGAGTTTCCACTAGGAGCCCAGTTCTCATCTGTTCTTGTTGTCCTATAACCTAGAGAATCTGATATACTTTCTTTAGAAAAAGAAACCTTTATTATTACCATGAGAAGGCTTTGGAAATTGAGGAGAAGATACGACATTCTGGTTGCTTCTTTAACAACAAAATATCCTGGAGCTAGGGAAATAGTACTTTAGGTAAAATCTTACTTTGGCCAACCTGAGTTTGATCCCTGGCATTGTTTATGGTCCTCAAGACCCAGTAGGAGTGATCTCTGTGTAGCAGTGGTTCTCAAATAGTGAGCACCCCCCCTCCAGGGTAGGTGCGAGGCTCAATAAAGGGGGGCGCATTTGACCTTGGCAAACACTGTCATAACAAGCTAAGCCCCGTGTTTATGTTTCTGTATGTCTCTGGAGCTGAGAGTTTCTGTGTCATGCTTCAAACCTCACTTCGAAAAGCTATGCATTGCAAAATGTGCTCATTGTAGCCATTAATTCAGACATCACCTCTGATTAAAAAATTAGCTCAGGGGCCCGGGAGATAGCATGGAGGTAAGGCGTTTGCCTTTCATGCAAAAGGTCATCGGTTCGAATCCCAGTCAGTGCCCCACATGGTCCCCCGTGCCTGCCAGGAGCAATTTCTGAGCATGGAGCCAGAAGTGACCCCTGAGCGCTGCCGGGTGTGACCCCAAAACAAACAAACAAAAAAATCAGCTCAAATTATTTTATATATTTTTGTTTAGCAGGTTAAAGTTTTTTTTTAATAAAGATACTATTTACAATTGCACAGGGATAAGAAAAATGTTTTCTTCTTTCTAGGGGAGCATGACAAAATAATACAGAAGCACTGGTGTACAGGAACCTAAAGTAAGTCCTGAGCACTGCCAGTTATGAACCCAAACCAACTAACCAAAACAAAATAAAAAACCCCAAAACAAAAAAAAATCTCAACTCATTAACATTGTCATGGTTGTTGTTCATATAGTTATTTCTCCAACTGCACTCACCACTCATTGTGGTGAGTTTCATATCATAAGCCGATCCTGTTAAAGAGTGAGAGAAGTAGAATACTGTCTCAAATACAGGTCGGGGGGTGGGTGGAGAAAAAGATGGACATTGGTGGTGGGAATGTTGTACTGGCGAAGGGGGTTTCTTTTTATGATTGAAACCCAATTACAATCATGTTTGTAATGATGCTGCTTAAACAAATATATTATAAAAAAATAAAGTTCAAAAAATCCCTCAACTTATTCCTTTATATTAGTCTCTGGTTTGAAGTTTCTAGGTACTTGAAGGCAGGGATGACTTAAAGAACTAGATTATTTATGATACTTAGGAAATTCTGAGGAAGATCTGGGATTTGCAATTTTGTGGATCTTTGGAAGGGTTTAGATTTTACCTTTATGGCCTTTCAAAGAGTAAGGAGACCCTAGCTTACATTTGCATTATGACTTTGGTTAGAAACTAACTGAACTAGCACTCAACTGCATTTTTTTTTCAATAAGCAGGTGCTTATTTAATGTATACCATATCGAGCACTTTTCAAAGTATTAGAATACAGTGGCAAAGAAGACATAATCTTTTCCCTTGTAAACTTCCTAATTGGAAGGTGGGTTCCTAACTAGAATAACAATATTTTCAACTTGTCACAGTGATTTATTCTAGCTTTCCTTGCATTATTAGTAATAATACGCATTTTTGTGCTGATGAAAGTTATAGTTTTGAGATAATTTGTCTATTAACTATTCCATCTAATTGTGAAGATTATACTATAAAATTTATATGAAAGTGCTTTGGGTACTAAAGTCAAAGAAAAATATTTCTTTCCTTTATAACTGAGAAAATAAACTTGTTTGAAGCTATAGTTCACCAGTGAACTAATTTTTAAAAATAAAACAATTGTCATATTATGTTTATTATTTATTGTAAGTGAAATTATGAGAATACTAGTTTCATTTCTAAATTTCTGTTACTGAGGGTCTTGGTAGTGTACTTAGAATTTTAAGGAAGTTAATATCCTGATTATTATATTATATTGCTATGATTATTATTATTTATTTTTTGGCCACACCCAGTGATACTCAGGGATTACTCCTGGCTATGGCTCAGAAATCATTCCTATCTTGGGGGACAATATGGAACTCTGGGGAATTGAATTGCAGTTTGCTCTAAGTCAGTTATTTGCAAGACAAACACTCTACTGCTGAGCCACCACTCTGGCACCTACTTTTTTTTATATATCTTTATTTAAACACCATGATTACAAACATGATTGTAATTGAGTTTTAGTCATAAAAAAAAACCCCTGTCACTAGTGCAACATTCCCACCACTAATGCCCCCCATATTACTCTTACCTCACCTTCTGCCTGTATTTGAGTCAGGCATTCTACATCTTTCACTCATTGTCATGATAATTGTCAGTGTAGTTATTTATGTAACTGCATTATGCACTCTTTGTAGTGAGCTTCATATCATGAGCCGGTCCTTTCAGCCCTCAGCTCTATTGTCTCTGGGTATTATTACAATGATGCCTTTTATTTTTCTTAGAACCCATAGATGAGTGAGACTATTCTTTGTCTATCTATCTCCTTTTGACTTATTTGTATAATAGTTTCAGGTCCATCTATGTATAGGAAAATTTTGTGACTTAATCTCTACTGATGACTGCATAATATACCATTGTGTATAGGTACCACAATATTTTTAGCCATTCATCTGTTGAAGGGTATCTTGGGTTTTTTTTCCAGATTTTGGTTATTGTAAAGAGAGCTTCACTAAATATAGGTGTGAGGAAGGCATTTTAGTATTGTGATTTTGTGTTCCTAGGTTATATCTCTAGGATATATTACTAATATTATATATTATTATATTATATTATATTATTGGGACAAGGGACCCACACAGTAACAACAACAAATGCATGATGTCAGTATAACAATGTAGAACAAAGAAGTGTCTTATAAAATTTCATAAATATAACATAATGAAAATTGAATAAAAATATGGACACCCTAGGTGCCAGAGAGATAGCATGGAGATAAGGCGTTTGCCTTTCATGCAGAAGGTTGGTGGTTCAAATCCCAGCATCCCATATGGTCCCCCTGAGCCTGCCAGAGGCGATTTCTGAGCCCAGAGCCAGGAGTAACCCTTGAGCACTGCCGGGTGTGACCCAAAAACAAAAGCAAACAAACAAAAAGAGAAATATGGACACCCAACTTAGCTTTGATTCTACTATACAATTATAAACCATCTTAAGAGTCTTTGACTTGACTAGGGGCTGGTGAGATGGCACTAGAGGTAGCCTTGCAAGCGCTAGCCAAGGAAGGACCACGGTTCGATCCCCCAGCGTCCCATAGGATCCCCCCAAGCCAGGGGCAATTTCTGAGCACTTAGCCAGGAGTAACCCCTGAGCATCAAATGGGTGTGGCCCAAAAAACAAAACAAAACAAAACAGAAAAGAATCTTTGGCTTGACTACAGATGAACGTCTTTCTAACTGCTGCCACCTGAACCTGCATATGTGGGTTTTGGGGCTAACCAAGCCCAGAAGCATCTATGAAAGCTGCATGATTGAAGATGAGCTGAATCTGCCTAAAGAGGGTGGAGTCAGAGTAGCCCAGCCCCTCCACTTCACTTTGTGGCCTCACATATCTCCAAGTCAATAACATGCAAAAAACATCACACTACAGGCACAAAAATGGAGAAAAACCACAGACCAATACCATGCATAGAGAATGAAAATGGCAGTTCTGATGATGGAAGAAGTGCCAACTATCCATTTAGCCTCTCAGATAATGAGCTTATAAAAGAAATATGGAGTATGTTCATAGAACTCAAAGAAAACATAGATCAAGCTGAAACAAACCACAAATAAGAGTCAGATGATCTGAAAATAAAAATCAAAAAACTCAAAAATGAAATAAAAGAACTTAAAAATGTTGTAGGTGAAATGAAAACTTCACTGGAAAGCCTCTCCAACATACTAACAGCAGCTGAGGACTGAATTAGTGAGCTGGAAGATGAAATGTACAACAACTCCATATAACAGAATATATTAGAAAAAAAGCCTTAAAACAAATAATCAAACAACAGAAAAAAATCATCAAAGAATATGTACAGATAAAAATAGAAGTATTTGATAGCTCAACAAAAACAACATAAGAATCACTGGAATCCTATAGATCCAGGAAGAAAATTTCCAGAAGAAATCTATAGTCAAAGACATTATTGCAGAGAAACTCCCAGAGATAGAGTGCATGCAACCAAATCCTGCATGCATGAAGAGTATCAGCTAAAAGAGATCTTTAAAAAGCACCCCAAGACACATACTAATCATAGTGATGTATTCCATTACAGGGATAGAATATTGAAAGAAGCAAGACCAAAAAGGGAAGTTACAGGGGACGGAGAGATAACACAGCAATAGGGTATTTGCCTTGCAAGTGGCTGACCCAGGATTGACATTGGTTCAAATTCTAGCATCACATATGGTCCCCTGTGCCTGCCAGGAGTGATTACTGAGCACAGAGCCAGGAGTAACCCCTGAGTGCTGCAGGTGTGGCCCCCAAACCAAAAATAAATAAGTAAACCCATTTATAGCAAAGGAGACATGCACAAGTGCTCCCTGGGTTCTTCTGTTAAAAATAAAGGGAAATTACATTCAAAAGAGCATCCTTAGAATTTACAGCAGACCTGTTTCACAAGAAATCTCAAGGCCAGAAGGCAGTGGTGGGTTATAGTAACAAAACTCAATGAAATGAATACTTCACTGGAAGCTGGAAATAGCCATGTTCATTTTCAGGTTTTTTTTGGGGGGGGCATACCCAATGATGCTCAGGGGTTACTCCTGGCTATGCACTCAGAAATCACTTTTGGCTTGGGGGACCATATGGGATGCTGGGTGATTGAACCATGATTAGTCCTAGGCTAGTGTGGGCAAGGCAGAAGCCTTACCTCTCCATGTCACACGCTTGCCCCTCACTTTCAGGTTTGAAGGAAGCATACATAGCTTAATAGATAAACAGCAGCTCAGAAACTTTACGACTAAACCAGCCTTAAAAGAAAAAAACTAAAAGGTCTACATTAAGACAAGACAGACCAAATGACAAATTAAACTCCTACACAAAGATAATTCTAAATCCCATGACAATTATCTCCCTCAATGTAAATAAGGTCAATGCACCAGTTAAGAGACACAAAATGGCAAAATGGATCAAAAAGCTGAATCCAACATTCTATTGCCTACAAGAAACACATTTGAATAGTCAGAACAAACATAGACTCAAAATCAAAGGTTGGAGGAAAATCATCCAAGCAAACAGCTTGCATAAAAAATCTGGAGTGTCCATATTAATATGAGATGACACAAACTTTAGATTCTCAAAAGGTATAAGGGACAAAGATGGACATTTTGTACTAATAAAGGGATATGTACAATAGGAAGAAATCACATTCTTAAACATAGAAACACCCAATGAGAGACAAGAATATTAATTAATACAATTGCTGACAAATCTGAAAGAAGGCATCAATACCAACACAATGATAGTGGGAGGCCTCAAGACTATGTTGTCTCCCCTTGATAGGTAAATCAGGCTAAAACCCAACAAGAATATACTCACTCTGAAAAGAAAAAATGAAAGGAAGTGAACTATTAGATATGTATAGGTCATTTCATGCCCAGAAAACTGGATACACATTCATCTCCAATGCACATGGGTCATTCTCCAGGATATACCACATGCTGTTTCAAAAAATATATCTCCATAAAATCAAGAGGATAAAAATTGTACAGATTATCTTCTCAGATCACAATTCACTGAAATTAGAAGTGAATTTCAAAGGGAAACAGAAGAAAAACTATAGCACCTGTAAATTAAACAGCGCACTAATAGAAAACCAGTGTTCAGAGATGAAATCAAAGAGGAAATCAAAAGATTCCTGGAAACCAATGCAAATGAAAACAAAAATAATCAGAATTTGTGGGATACAAACAAAGTGATACTAAGATAAAATTTATATCTTTGTAAGCATTAATTAGGAAGAAAGAAGGGATTTACATGAATAGCTTAATGACACAGCTTAGAAAATTAGGAAGTGATCAATGACAGGAACTAAAAATAGGTAGGCAGAAGGAAATAGCAAAGCTTAGTGCAGAAATCAATGAAGTGGGAATCCAAAAAATCTATCAAAAATATCAACAGAAGCAAAAGTTGGTTCTTGAAAAATAAGCACAATTGATAAACCACTCACAAAACTCAGAAAGGATGGGATAGAAATGTCACACAAACTTAAATATCTTAGAGTCAACTTAACTAAAGAGGTGACAGGTATATACAAAGAAAACTACAAAACACTGCTTCAAGAAATTAAAGAGAACATAAGAAAATGGAAACTCTTTCCTGTTCATGGATTGGGAGGACTAACATCATTAAAATGGCAATACTCCAGATTCCTGCTCTGCCATGTCCTAGATTTTAAACTTTCCTCCTGAGATCATGTCCTGCTTGTACATATTCAGAGGTGAGTTGTACCTGCCCACAAAGGGTGGAGCCAGAAGAGTGTGTCTGATTCACTTTGCTTCTTGGACATGCACATCTTCTAGCCAATGAACAGCCCCATAACATGTAGAAAAAAACAACACTACAAATGTGACACTGGGAAAAAATGCAGGCCTCCACCATGCATAGAGAATGATGATGGCATCCCTGATGACCTAAAAAGTTCCAACCACCTAGTTAACCTCTCAGAGAAGAAATTTAGAGAAGAAATATGGAGGATGTTCATAAAACTCATAGAAAGTATAGATCAAGCTGAAAAGACCACAAATAAGAATCAAGAGGATATGAAGATAAATATCAGAAAACTCCAAACTGAAATAACTGCTCTGAAAATATCAGTAGATTGAATGATAATATCAATGGAAAGCCTCTCTAACAGAGTAACAGCAGCTGAGGATAGAATCTGTGAGCTGGAAGATGAGATGCATAACAACTCCATATAACAGAAGGGATTAGAAAAGGGCCTTAAAACAAATGATCAGACTATAGAAAATATACTCAAAAACTGTGAAGAGATGAAAATAGAAGTCTTTATAAACTCAATAAAAACAAAACAAGAATCATTAGAGTCAAAAGATTCAGGAATAAAAATATCCCCCAAAGCATTGTACAGATTTAATGCAATTTCTCCAAGTATATCCATGACATTCCTCAAGTAAGTGGATCAAACACTCCTAAAATTCATATGGAACAATAATCACCCACGAACACTGAAAGCAAACCTAAGGAAAAAGAAGATGGGAAGGCATCACTTTCCAAACTTTAAATTGTACTAAAGAGCAATAATCATTAAAATAGCATGATATTGTAAACAAGACAGACCTGAGTTCAGTGGAATAGACTTAAGAATTCAGAAAATGCTCCCCAGTTATATAATCAATTAATCTTTGATAAAGGGGCAAGAAACACAAAATGGAGCAAGGAAAGCCTCTTAAACAAGTAGTACTGGGACATCTGGTCAGTCGCATGTAAAAGAGCAAACTCACATCTATCTAACAGCATGCACAAAGGTCAAATCTAAGTGGAGTAAAGACCTTCAATTAGTACCAGAACCATAAGGTATATAGAAGAACACGTAGATAAAACACTCCGTGACACTGAGACCAAAGGCATCTTCAAGAAGGAAACATCACTGTCCAAACAAGTGGAAGCAGAGATAATCAGATGGAACTATTTTAACCTGAGAAGCTTCTACAAGTCAAAGGAAATACTGACTATGATAAAAAGGTCATCCACAGAACAGGAAAAACAATTCACCACATACCCATCAGATAAGGGGCTAATATCTAAGTCATACAAGGTAATGACAGAACTTAACAAGGAAAAACTTAACTCCATCAAATTATGAGGAGAAAAAATGAACAGTTACTCAAATAAGAACTATAAATGGCCAAAAGTCAAATGAAAAACGTCACTGATCATAAGGGAGATGCAAATCAAAAGTAATGAGATACCATCTCACACCACCAAGACTGGCACACATTACAAAGTACAAGAACAATCAGTGCTGGTGGGGATGTGGGAGAAAAGGAACTCTTATTCATTGCTGGTAAGAATATCGTCTAGTCCAGCCTTTATGGAAAACAATATGAAGATTCCTCAAAAAAAATGGAAATTGAGTTCCCAGATCATCCAGCTATATCAGTCTCAGGGTTATATCTAGGAACACAAAAACACAATAAAAAAAATACCTTCTGCACAACTATAGTCATTACAGCTCTATTTACAATAGCTAAAATCTGAAAGCACCCCCAGATGCCCAACAATAGATGAGTGGCTAAAGAAAGTGTGGAACCTATACACAATGGAATACCATATTTTCCGGTGTAGATAACAACTGGGAGTATAAGACAACCCTCTACTTTTCCTGTTAAGATAGAGGGTTTGAACACCAGAAAGCCGCATACCAGCGAAGACACCCGGAGGCTGGATGGGATGCAGCATTCAGTAACTCAGCTCCTCTGTGTGCCCTGAAAGATGAATCAGCTCAAGCAGAGGACTGAGTGATGTTTCCTGGTAGCTACACGGGATGTAGAGGTAAGAGGTGGGCGGATCACTCATCCCTGAAGCTGGACTAGGTTTCAGCATGCTGTATACCGGCGTATAAGACGACACCAACTTTTAAGAAGTTTTTCATGGGTTAAAAAGTCGTTTTATACGCCAGAATATACGGTACTATCAGCCATCAGGAGAAATAAAGTCATGAAATTTTCCTATTTATGGATGAAGATGGAAACTATTATGCTGAAAAATAAAAAGATATTATTGTAATAATACCCAGAGACAATAGAGATGAGGGATGGAAGGACTGACCCACAATAAGAAGCTTACCTCAAAGAGTGGTGAGTTCAGTTAGAGAAATAGCTATCATGAAAATGGTAGTGAGTGAGATAAATAGAATGCCTGTTTTGAAAACAGGCAGGGGGTGAGGGATGAGGGAGATGTGGGCAATAGTGGTGGGAATGTGGTTCTGGGTTGAGGTGATAATAAATAATGAGAGGCAAAATGGAGAGAACTATGCGAAGTCTCTATCTGCTGGTTAACTTGTTCTGAGATATGAGTTCTAACTTGGAATAAAGGGATAAAATAAACTTCAGGAGATTAATATACTTGGGAGATTCTGACTCACAAATCCAAATATACCAGACTTAAAGTGGCTACATGTAGATTCTGGTTGCTGAATACTCTCATAAGAGTATAACATTCTAAAAGTTACTTAGCCTTTAGATATTTAGTCTTTGATAGAAATATTTCACTATTCTCCCACAGTTTATTCTCCCTGCTTCCACTTAAATCTATTATAAACTTGATATGCTATATATATATGAACTCTGGTAAACTTCCTTTGAATAAAATTTCAGGTATTCCATTTGAGTAATATTTGATTTTAGTATCTTTGCATTTTATATCAATTTAAAAGTGCCTATACAAATATCTCTTATTTTGTTCTAGATAAGACTACCAAAACAGTTCTAGGTTAAAATAAATAACAATAAAAGAGAGGAACATGCATGTGTTGTATGAAATTATATATACACAGGAAATAGGAATGGAAACTACTAAATAAATAATTAGAAATTATTTTGTATTTTCAAAACAGGATTCTAGCAAATTTCCATAAAGCCTATTCATGAGTCTTTGTAAGTTAAGCAATTTTCAGTAAGTATGCAAGATATTTGCTTATGGGAACTATCTGGTGTATAATGTTATTGACCAAAAACTATTTCAGAACATGTAGCAAAGTATTTTGTTCTCCTAGGGATTAGTGAAGTCTTTTAAAAATAAGTTATACACTTTCTCAAGGGTTAGCTGTTTATTGATGTTAGTAATAACTTATGTAATAATTATATTTCTAGTTAAAAAGAGTTAGGTGGATGTATTCAGAAACCATTCAAAACATGCAAATAATCTTTTTTTTTTTTTTTGGTTATTGGGTCACACCCGGCAGTGCTCAGGGGTTACTCCTGGCTTCATGCTCAGAAATTGCTCCTGGCAGGCACGGGGGACCATATGGGGCACCGGGATTCAAACCGATGACCTTTTGCACGAAAGACAAACGCCTTACCTCCATGCTATCTCCCGGGCCCCGCAAATAATCTTTTATAATGATTTAATTTAATGATATTATTTGTTTTTATTTGAATTTTGTTTTTTTCTTTTTTTGTTGTTGTTTGTTTGCTTTTGTTTCTGGCTATTGATACACAACTAGCAGTGCTCAAAGTTTATTACTTTGTACTCAGGGATCACTTCTAGTGGTGCACTGGGGAACATATGTGGTGTTTAGGATGGAACTTGGGTCAACTTCGTGCAAGGCATGACTATGACTGAATACTTAATTTGTTTTGTTTTGTTTTTGGATCACACCTGGAAGCACTCAGGGGCTACTCCTGGATCTATGCTCAGAAATTGTTTCTGATAGGCTCTGGGGACTATATGGGATGACAGGATTTGAACCACTGTCCTTCTGCAAACCACTGTCCTTCTGCATGCAAGGGAAACACCCTACCTCCATGCCATCTCTCTGACCCCCTGAATATTTAATATAAAGGGTTGCTTTTTCTGTTATAAAAGTGAAACAAAAATCCTGCTTTGAATTAAATAGTTGCTGTTTTGCTTCTCTGTGTTGTGATAAAACTTCTAAAAAAAAAAAAAAGTAAATAGATTCATTACCATATTAGAGACACCAAAAGAACTCACTGATTTCTCTCTCCTGCAAAAACACTCAATAACTTCTCCTTAAGGTGCTTATGATGAAAAAACAACTTTATTTTCTCTTCTTTAGGACAAAACTGCTAACTATTACAAAATAATTGCTATTTGCAATTCTCTATTTGAAGTTTCCTCTTAATCAATCCAAAATTTTCAAGTAAACAACCTAAACTTAATAAGAGTACACCCTGCTTAATCTTTAAATTTTTTGTTTTATTAAAAATATACCTTTATTTAAGTATATTATTATAAACATGTTTGTAGTTGGATTTCAGTCATAAAAAGAACACCCCTCTTCACCAGTGCAACATGCCCCCCATCTTCCTGTTTCCTCACCAGGGCCCTGAGAGAGGCATTCTATTTCTCTCATTCATTACCATTGTCATGATAGTTATCAATGCAGTTATTTCTCTAACTACATCCACTTCAAATCGTGGGCCAGTCCTTCCAACCCTCACCTCTATTGTCTCTGGGTGTTATTACAATAATATCTTTTATTTTTTTAATACCATAGATGAGTGAGGGTATTCTTTATCTATCTCTCTCCCTCTGACTAATTTCACTCAACATAATAGTTTCCATGTTCATCCACGTATAGGAAAATTTCATGACTTCATCTCTCCTGAGGGCTGCATAGTATTCTATTGTATTACTATGGCTGCATAGTATCATGGCTGCATAGTATCCTAGTATTCTAATAGTATTCTATTAGCCATTTATCTGTTGTCAGGCATCTGAAAAATTCCTTTTGCACTGTCCCTGGTAAACTCATCTTGGAACTTGATGGTGGAAACATGATTTTATTTCTTTAATGAACACTTTCTTAATTACATATTTGTGTACATATGTACATACATACATATATAAGATTTCTTTGGGAAGAAAAATGATTAAGGACTTAGTGCTTTTATGTTTTGTTCTTTATAAAAATGTCAATGACATATTTTCTCCAATTTTTTGGGGGGCCATACCCAGTGGCACTTGGGGTTACTTTTGGCTCTGTGCTCAGAAATTACTCCTGGCTTGGGGGACCATATGGGAGGCCGGGGGTTGAACCCATACCTTTCCTGGGTCAGCCATGTGCAAGGCAAACGTTCTACCACTCCGTCCCTCAACTTTTTCTGAAGTTAGACTGCATTAGCTATCCCTTTTGAAAATTACATTTTTTGTTTCAAAATTTATTAATGGTAGTTTTACTTATGTCTGAAGAACAAAAAACATAGAACACAGTTGTGTAAATGATCTAGTCATTGCTAAAGTATTGTGTAAGCAACTCCATAGGGAAATTTCATCTCCAATACTTTTTTCTGCTCATTTTACATTTATTTATCTATTTTTTAGATATTCCAATGGTATTGCTAATAATTTTTGATCAATAGTGGTCAGCTATTATTGAATCTATGAAACTTATAGAGATGCTTTATATTATATGTCAGCTGTGAATGTTATTGCATTGATTTTATATATATATATATATATGTACTTCACTTTTACAATTTATTCTTTCTCTAAGATGGTTTCTTTTTTTTGTCTTTTTGGCATGAAAGAAGTGTACATCTTTCTTGACTCAATGTATCTTCTGAACAGAACTACATGAGATAATCTAACTTTCAAATTTTTCCCTTTCACACTTTTTCAGAGAAAACTAAAAGTTTATATTCATTAAATAATAATATCTCCATAAACAAATTTTCAGATCTCCCTTGATTTTTATTAACTGGATGGTCTCAAGGACAACTCATTTTTAGTTTTTTGTAAATACTTTTTTGTTTGTTTGTTTGTTTGTTTTATTGGGGGGGCTCATACCAGGCAGTGCTCAGGGATTACTCCTGGCTCCATGCTCAGAAATCGTTCCAGACAGACATGGGGGACCATATGAGATGCCAGGATTTGAACCAATGACCTTCTACATGAAAGGCAAATACCTTACCTCCATGTTATCTCTCCAGTCCCTTGTAAATACTTTTAAAAAGCAGTAAGCAAGAAATATTTCTCTCCAAGTTGCACATAAGCTTTATTACCAAGGAAGATTTAACCCAAAGATAATGTTTCATTGATGGGAGCCAGTGATTACTACACATTATACTTGAGTGCATGTCTATACACCCTCAAGATATTTTATTTCTAAAGTATAAGAAAAAAGAGGAAAAATATTGAGGGTAATTTGTCTACAGAATGGGTTCAGGAGACACTTTGAACACTATGTAATGAGCAGATGCTTTGGGCATTCCTGAGCCTGGAGCTGGAGTTAATGTTGATGCCTGAGGGATGCAAATGAAACAAGGCAAGTGATGGAACAGGTGGTCAGCAGGAAATAGTTTATTAAGGTAGGCTTGAGGTCTTTTCCTGCGGAAACCTCTGATTGCTATGATTTAGGCATGGTCTGAATGAGAGAATGAGAAAAACAGAAATCTCATAGATTTTAATGAGAACGTTCCTTACGAACTTCTTAAGATGTATGTAGCATAGAAATCTTAATGGCATCAGGCCTACTCTGGGGTAGCCTTACTGAGAAAATACGTAGACAATGCAAATAAAAAGGTTAAATTTCAGGACCAGAGATAGCATGGAGGTAAGGCATTTGCCTTGCAAGCAGAAGGAAGGTGGTTCGAACCCAGGCATCCCATACAGTCCTCTGAGCCTACCAGGAGCAATTTCAGAGTGTAGAGCCAGGTGTAACCTCTGATTACTACTGGATGTGACCCAAAAACCAAAAAAAAAAAAAAAGGTTTAAATTTCAGATAAATTATGAGCAAGTTATTTTTCTATTTGGTTTGGCTTGACTTTGTTTTTAAAGAATAAATATGCACCATACAATGCTGTGGCATACTTATGCAAAACTATTTTTTAAGAAATATTCCAAGTCTTCTATTTCTTTTAACAGTTACACCCAGCACCTTCTCCTTGGGTCTTTGGTGTGCATGTGCTGGGGAGAGGAGTTCTGAATTAGAGATGATTGTAGGCTCTCGTCCCACATTAGCACACTCTTTCAGAGAGCAGTTAACTCAATGCCAACGAGAAATGTAGCATCATTTAAGCATAGAAGCTACCTCAAGTTTGCATCTGAAGAAGACATATCCTTCTATTAAGTTTGTATTATAAAAGCAATACTCCTTGAATACACACAACATGAAGAAAATAAATCTCGATGGTACAAGAAACCAGGAACAGCAAAGGTTTAGTTTCCCATCCCCAAACCCTACAGTCACTTTCTGGTTTTCTTTTTGTCTTTGTATTAATTTTCCTTTTTTCTTCCAGGCTCTGCATTTAGGGAATAATAGTTTTGTTGCTCTTTCCAAGTCCTACGTAACTTGCAAAATTTTCAGATAACAGGAGCCAGAACTGTAGTAGAGCTGGTAGAGTTTCTGGCCAACCTAGATTCAATCGTTCAATATCTAGTATCCCATATGATCCTCCAAAGACCCTCCAGGGGAGTAATCCCTGAGCCTAGAGCCAGGAATATACCCAGAGTACTATTGGGTTTGGCCCATATAAAAGAGAGAGAGAAAATTTCAGATTATGGAGAAAGTAAAAACTTGACAATACATAGAATTCTTATTCATTAGATAATTGAAAACTTGGCAGAGTTGTAAAATTAAGTGTAAAGTCAAACTACATGCCAAAGGACATTTTTAAAATTCATAGAAAGAATAATTTAACAAAATAAATAAAACAAAAAGCTTTGACCTTCAAGAAAGTCAGCAAAAGTAAGCTGGATATCCTTCCAAAAGCAACTGGGTCAAAAATCATAGAGACAGAGAGCACTGAAAAGCCTCTGCAAAATAGAGTTGACACACTATAATATTTTAGTGGTAAAAATTCCCATAGCATCAACTGTTGCATGAATAATATTCATTATAGTGATTAAAAATGTTAATTTTTAGAACTATAATGATTTTCTTTAATCTTCCATGGCAATGCTGTGTTTTTCTAAACTGTAGGTTATGACCCATTAGCAGGTCATGAAATCAATTTAGTGTGATATAATCAGCATAAAAGAATAGAATAAATTAGAATTGAAAATATCCTTTCATTTCTTATATAGTTAGAAAAATATTATTTACTTAATTTCAAATAAGTATATGTAATTTCTTTATTAAAATAAATGTATTTCATATTATATACAAAAGAGATAACATAAATGTCTTATCAACTGTAATGTAAATCATGCTGGATAGTTATTTTTAAAAATTCAGATATCGTGGCTAATAGTGCAGTGGGTAGGGCATATGCCTGCCTTGCACTCAGATAACTAGGTTTAATCTCTGGTATCCCATAGGTCATCAAGTGCCACTAGGAGTGATTTCTCACAGAAAATCAGTCAGGAGTAAGTCCTTTTTATGGGCCTGGTTTCTGGGCATGATCCAAAACCAAAATAAATAAACAAATAAAATAAAACCTCAGACAACAACCTATTAATCATATTAATTTTTAATTTATATTTAAGATTCAATGAATGAATAGGACTAAGTTGTGACTCCACCCTGGATTTAGGTGTATCTACCTGAGACCCGCCATTTTCTGGGAGGGGTCTTGGGAACCAGATATTGCATTAACCTTTCCTGCTAAGACCCCTCCCATTCCTGGGAGTGGTTTGACCAGAGGGGATTAGGTCATTTGGTCTCTGCCAGCATGGAGGTCAGAGGTAAGATGGCTGAAAGGAGTTAAGACGCAGGGCAAGGTAAGAATGGCATGCGTAAATGGTTAGCAGCCACATCTGTTGGCTAGGGCCTAGTAAAGATGTTATCTCCATGGAAGCCTGCCTGTGAGTGAGTTCAATACTGTCGCTTTCCTGGACCCAGACCTGCCGGTTAATGGGTAATGAAGCCACATGTCTGAGGCCTAAAAACAGGGGCCTCCATCCACCGTCCAAGTCCATCCCTTAGGGCCTAATGCAACCTAAGTTTTAAACTATAATTGTAAACTCAATTGTAAACTAGTTTAACTATGAAATTGAGTCCTAGCACGATGCGTCCATTCTAAAGAAACTTAGTAGTAATAAGAATGTCTTATGAGAATAATATATATTATCAGTAATTGGCTATATCACAGAAACATCTGGGATTGTAGCCACCATTAGGACATTAAAAGTTGTTATAATTATCCATTTAACTTACTTTTGTACTCCTTAAATATAGAATCTCTTTACCTTTGAGCAAAGCTGTCAGGATAGCTAAATCAATGTCTTGGTGTCCTTCTGATCCCATACGAAATACAGTTATCTGCAATTTAAAACAAGATGACCATTAGGAGTGCATTTTTCTTCTAGAAAAATTAAATTTATGATACAATTTCTGAATAAATTGTATTACTATCTTAATATCTAGAAGGTAAGACCTTAACCCTAGGGGAAAAACACTTTAAATGAACCTAAATTAGAAGCTTCAATAACCTTTGAGCAGGGATCACCTTAGGTAATTGTGTCATTTATGTTTACAATAAGGTGAAAATGAAGTTCAAGGAACAGCACCTCATTTATAAATTCAGCTTTATTTTAAAATATTTTAGGTCCTACAAAAATGCCTGACTATAATGTAGGTTATAAGCTGATAACTTATCTAAAAAAATGTTTAGAAACCAACATGTTCTGGGGCCGGAGCTAAAGCACAGTGGTAGGGCATTTGTCATGCATACAGTTGACCCATGATAGACCTGGGTTCAATCCCTGGCATCACATATGGTCCCCTAAGCCAGGAGCGATTCAGAGCACATAGGAGCAACCTCTGAGTGTCACTGGGGTGACCCCAAAAGCCAAAAAAAAAAAAGCCATAAAAACAACCAATATGTTCTTTCATAAATGGTTGTGTGAGTGTGTACTTATGCACACATGTTTCTATCGAGATGCACTTTGCAGTGGCTGTAACTTTACTCACTGCTAAGCATCAGTAGTCAAGAATTTTAACATTGTGATCATTGTATAACTTGGCATCCTTTCAATAACCAATAACTCCCTATAGGATAATATAATAGTACATCTAGTTTATAAGAAGGGAAGGCTATTAAATGTCCTTGTTTTTGATTACATGGGGACAAATGTATTTTCTGGAAATGAATAGAGAGGAGAGTGAAGAGATAATAATAAAAATATATGTTGAGAATTGACATGATAGATCAGGAAGAATAAAAATATGAACTGACACAAGAAAAATTTAAAAAATAAACTGAAACACTTGTGCTATTTAATTTCATCAATGTATATAATTCTTTGGCTATTTTAAAGGATAATATTGAGTATCTTATATTTGCAGGAGTGCTATGCCATGCTCACCACCAGAGTGCCAAGATCCCTCTACAATTATGCCAAGATCCTTCTCAACCTTTCTTTCCAATACCCACAGATCACATTTTCATTGACTACGTCAGAGTTGTTTGCACTGAGAGACACATTTGAAAGAAGCTGATATTAATTAACAGTTGACAGTGCTACTATAATATAATCTTTTTTATTTTTTTCTTTTCTTTTTTAATAATATAATATTTGGAAATGATCTTTACAACACAGAAGAATTTCTCTATGAGCTTGATATTCTATGGTATTCAAATCAGGACATGGGAAATATTATTTGTACATAAATACTACTAGGTAATACACCCCCCAATTTTTGTTTCTGAATATTTATTCTTTAATGCATGAGAAGTATAACATCAGCATTGTAGTGGAGCATAGTATTTGGCTTTATCTTGTGCTGGGAGAAGTACATCTTCTCATCAAGTTTACCCCTCCCCTCATTTTTTCCATTTTATAGAATGCTGATCTTAGAGAGAAAAGATTATTAAAATCTGATGAGGAACACAGGAACAGACTAGTCAGGGAAAGATCCCCTTAATGAGTAATTAGTAATGTGCATACATGGAGAACACAAGTTTATCAGCAGACAACTTTTTATAAAGTCTAAGACCTGCAGTTCTGAACGTGAGTGTCTGAAAGCCCATGATGTCAGCATAACAGAGAAAGGAAAGGGACTTTTTACTGTTTAGCCCTAATGTCAGAGCTGGGAGTAGATATAAGGCAGAGAATGTACACTAAGATCACTTTATAAACATTTGAGCTAAAACAATGGGAAAAAAAGAAAATCAGACAAAATCCACCAATACATGGCATTTGATCCTTAACTCACATTTGTAGGACTCTCCAGTAAATAGTAGCTCAAGTTCCTTAGATTTGAATAAAATTTCAATTCTGCAAACTATTATTTTGGTTCAAGTATCATTTGAGACATTCTCCTAAATTAGGTTGATACCCCCAACTAACTAGGCTGATGATAGATAGTTCCTCTTTGCTATGCTCAGAAAAGGATGTCTGATTTGGGAAGAAAACAGGGTGCTCATTAAAAATACAACCAATGGGCAAATGTGGAATCTTGGTTAACTTTATTTTTTTTCTCCTGGCATCCCATATGGTTCCCCAGTCTGTCAAGAGTGATTTATTCTTTTCTTTAAATTGCAATTATATTTATTTATTTTTTAAAAAGCATGTTTTTAATAATATTTTATTTAAACACCTTAATTACAAACATGATTGTGGTTGGGCTTCTGTCATGTAAAGAACATCCCCCTTCATCAGTGCAACATTCCCATCACCAATGTCCTGAATCTACCTCCTCTCCACCCCGACCCGCCTGTACTCTAGACAGGTTTTCTACTTTCCTCATTCATTCACATTGTTAGGATAGTTTTTAATGTAGTTATTTCTCTAACAGCATTCATCACTCTTTGTGGTGAGCTTCATGTTGTGAGCTGAACCTTCCAGCCCTACTCTCTCTTGTCTCTGAAAATTATTGCAAAAATGTCTTTTATTTTTCTTAAAACCCATAGATGAGTGTGACTATCTGTGTCTACCTCTATTCCTCTGACTTATTTCACTCAGCATAATAGATTCCATGTACATTCATGTATAAAAAAATTTCATGACTTCCTCTTTCCTGATGGCTTCATAATATTACATTGTGTATATTACCACAATTTCTTTAGCCATTCATCTCTTGAAGGGCATCTTGGTTGTTTTTAGAGCCTGACTATTGTAAATAGCACTGCAATGAATATAGGTGCGAGGAAGGGATTTTTGAATTATATTTTTGTGTTCCTAGGGTATATCCTAGGAAAGGTATAGCTGGATCATATAGGAGCTCAATTTCCAGTTTTTGGAGGAATCTTCATATTGCTTTCTATAAAGGTTGAACCAGACAGCATTCCCATCAGCAGTAAAAAAGAGTTCCTTTCGCTCCACATCTCGCCAGCACTGCTTGTTCTCATTCTTTGGTTCCTTTTCTTGATTATTTTCCGATTCTATAAGCTGCATCATTAAGTTATTCATGTATGCCCCTTCTTCCTTCCTGATGTGTACTTGCAAAACTATAAATTTTTCTCTCAGTACTGCTTTTACTGTGTCCCATAGGTTCTGATAGTTTGTATCTTCCTTGTCATTTGTTTCCAGAAAGTTTTGATTTCCTCTTTGATTTCATCTCGGACCCACTGGTTGTGCAGTAGCAGGGTGTTTAATTTCCAGTTGTTAAAGTTTTTCTTCTGTGTTCCTTTATAGGTTACATCTCATTTCAGAGCCTTGTGGTCAGCGAAGGTAGTTTGCAAAATATCTATTCACTTGATTTTATGGAGGTATGTTTTATGTGCCAGCATGTGGTCTATCCTGGAGAATGACCAATGTACATTGAAGAAAAATGTGTATCCAGGTTTCTGGGCATGGAGTGTCCTATATCTATCTCTCTCTCTATCTCTATCTCTATCTATCTATCTATCTATCTATCTATCTATCTATCTATCTATCTATCTATCTATCTATCTATCTATCTATCTCTCTCTCTCTATCTATCTATCTATCTATCATCTATCTATATCTACTAGACCTTTTTCTTCGATTTCTCTTAACAAGTCTAGTATATTTTTGTTGGGTTTCAATCTGGTTGACCTAGCAAGTGTTGAACGGACCGTGTTGAGGTCTCTCACAATTATTGTGTTATTATTGATATCCTTTATCAGATATGCCTACAATTGTATTAAATACTTTACTGGTCCCTCTTTGGGTGCATATATTTTTAGGAGAGTGATTTCTTCCTGCTGTGCATATCCCTTAATTAGTACAAAATATCTATCTTTGTCCCTTACAACTTTTCAGAGTATAAAGTTTGTGTAATCTGATATTAGTATGGCCACTCCAGTTTTTTGTTTTTGTTTTTTTTTTTGTTTTTTTGTCACACCCGGCAGTGCTCAGAGGTTACTCCTGGCTCCATGCTCAGAAATTGCTCCTGGCAGGCACAGGGGACCATATGGGGCACCGGGATTCGAACTGATGGCCTTTCGCATGAAAGGCAAATGCCTTACCTCCATGCTATCTCCCAGGCCCCTCACTCCAGTTTTTTTAAGGGTGTTGTTTGCTTGGATGATTTTCCTCCAGCTTTTGATTTTTGAGTCTTTTTGTTCTGACTATTCAGATGTGTTTCTTGTAGGCAGAAGAAGGTTGGATTCAGTTTTTCTATCCTTATAGCGGCTTTGAGTCTCTTAACAGGTGCATTTAGTCAATTGACATTGAGAGAGATAACTGTTATGGGAGTTGGTGCCATCTTTGTGTAGAAGTTCGGTGTGTCTGTTGATAAGTCATGTGTTAAAATAGATCTTTCAGGGGCCTGGGAGATAGCATGGAGGTAAGGCGTTTGCCTTTCATGCAAAAGGTCATCGGTTCGAATCCCGGTGCCCCATATGGTCCCCCGTGCCTGCCAGGAGCAATTTCTGAGCATGGAGCCAGGAGTAACCCCTGAGCACTGCCGGGTGTGACCCAAAAACCAAAAAAAAAATAGATCTTTCAGTTTTTCTTTTAAGGCTGTCTTTGAGTTTGTAAAGTTTCTGAGCTGTTGCTTATTGGTGAATCTATGTATACTTCCTTCAAACCTAAAAGTGAGTTTTGCTGTGTACAATATTCTAGGTGAAGCATTTATTTCATTGAGTTTTTACTATGTCCCACCACTGCCTTCTGGCCTTGAGTGTTTTTGTGATGTGTCTGCTGTAAATCACAAGGATGCTCCCTTGAATGTAATTTCCCTTTTTGATCTTGCTGCTTTCAGTATTCTGTCTCTATCTGTGGAATTTATCGTTGTGACTGGATGTGTCTTTGGATGTTTTTCCTGAGGTTTCTTTTAGTTGGTACTCTTTGGGCATGCAGAATTTTGTTGCAGTTATTCTTTAGCTCTGGTAATTTCTTTTTAATGATGTTCTTGACTGTTGAATCTTCCTGGAGATTTCCTTCCTGGGTCTCTGGGACTCCACTGATTCTTAAGTTGTTTCTGTTGAGCTTATCAAACACTTCTATTTTCATCTGTTAACATTCTTTGAGTAATTTTCCATCATCTGATCATTTGCTTTAAGTCTCTTTACCAATCTCTTCTGCTGTAGGAGTTGTTAAGCATCTCATCTTGCAGCTCACTAATTCTATCCTCAGCTGCTCTTACCCTGTTGGAGAGGCATTCCATTGAGTTTTTCAATTCGTCTACTGAGTTTTTCAGACCTGTTATTTGACCTAATTTTTCAGTTTAGAGTTTTCTGATTTTTATCTTCATATTCTCTTGATTCTTATTAGTGTTTTGTTCAACTTGATCTATGCTTTCTTTGATTTCTGTGAATATTTTCCATATTTCTTTTCTAAACTCCATATCTGAGAGACCAACTAGGTGGTTGGCCATTTTCTGGTCATCAGCGGAGTGGCTAAGCTCCTCTGGCTCAACCCTTTTTGGGCAAGTTGACTCACTTCCAAGGAAGGGGAGCCCTCAGGGGAGAAAGCCACACAGGATCAAGTCTTAGGCTGGAGCTGGCAGAGAAAAGTCCAAAGAGCTGGTTAACTTTCTAAGCAAGGAGTTAGCCTAAAGGGATTGTCATATATTTAAATGCAGCAAGCTGAGTAAATAGGGTTGCATTTGGAGCTCACTACTTTAGATTTCAGAAATTAAGCATGAAATAGAATCCTTAAACATTTGACCTACTTTTTCTTAAGATGCTTAATTCTTACTATCTAATTAGTGTTCATATTTTAGATGCAAGTTCTTTTGCAGAAGGAAATAGATACAATAAATTTACTCTGAAACATAGGATTATTAATCTTATTTAAAATTAGATTTGAGGGGGAAAAGAAGGACTTTGGAATATGAATGGTAAAGATGTGTATATATTTGTTTACATTAGATAGACATCTGTATTTTTTTTTATTTGTTTTTGCATCACACCCTTGGCACTCAGGGGTTATTCCTGGTTCTGTGCTCAGAAATTGCTTCTGGCTTGGGGGACCAAAAGCGACTCCAGATGATCAAACTACAGTCTGTCTTGGGTCAGCCATGTGTAAGGCAAACACCCTACCATTGTGCCAATGGTCTGGTCTCATAGAATCATGCATTTCTTAACACTTGGGAAACATTTTGAGAAATATGTGGTTAGCTGATTTTATCATTATGTGGACATCGAAGCATGATTTTACAACCCAACATGGATTATGGTTATATTGTGTAGACTACTGAGAGCACTTTTATGCTTGCAGTTCATTGCTGGTTGAAAAGTCATTAAAAACAGATACGTACACATGCTGTATCATTTATCTAACTATTCTTATTGATGAACATTCGATTTCTTTTCAATATTTTGTCCTTATAAGTACCATTTCAATAATGTACTTTATGAACTTAGCAGATATAACTATAAAAATTCAGAAACTGATTTTTTTGACTCAGATATTCTGAGAATGGTTTTTAATTAATTTTTCTGAAAATGCTCCCAGGATTCTCCCTTACTCCCTACTTATTCTCTTCTCCAACCTATTTATTGCATTCTTGTGTGGCAAGTTAAATAATTTTTAACTTCAGAGCATATAGTTTTCTCCTACTGGTTTGAAAAGCACTGAGTTTCTGTCTGTTTTGATTTATCAAGTAGTGAATTAATAGCCACTCGTGCATTAAATGTTCAATCACCAATCTTATCACCAGCATGACCTTCCCTTCACCAGTGTCATAAATGTTGTTATTTTGCTGAAATTTCTTAAAATTTTAAATCTATAATAACATTAAAAATAACTCCAAAATATTTCATTAATAAGATTTGGTTTATTAATGTTTATTTTTATTTTTTGTTTCACATTTTTAATGAAAGCCTTTAAAAATAGGCAATGGAGTGCTAACACAGTGGTAGGGAGTTTGCCTTGTATGCTGTCAACCCTAGAAGGACCTGGGTTCAATCCTTGGCATCCCATATGGTCCCTTGAGCCTGTGAGTAGGGATTTCTGAGTTCAGAGCCAGAAGTAACCCTTGAGGGCCATCAGGCGTGGCCCAAAACCAACCAACCAATCAACCAAACAAACAAACAATAAATAAAATGGGCAGCAGTTAGTATATTAATTATTTTATTTACTTTTTATTTTGAGTTTTCTATATTATAAAAGTGTTATTTTCAGGTCTGGAGGAATAAGGGGTAAGGCTCTTGTACTGTATGTGGCTGACTCTGGTTTGATCTCTGGCACTTACATATGGCCCCAGAATAGTCAGTTGTGATTCCTGGACACAGTCAGGAGTAAGCCATGAGAAATGCTGAGTATGGGGCTCCAAACAATGAAAAATAAATAAAAGGGAATTTTTCAGCCTGTACTCCAAGAATAACTCAATTTTTTTTGGACAGATTGTGCTTTACTATTCAATCATTACATTACAGAATATGAGGAATTTAAGTATGTTTTAGGCTTCTAAAGAAAGAACAAATATTACACATTTTATTATTCAACCCCAATTCATTTTATATTATTTTATTTTTATATATCTTATATTATTTTATTTCTTTGCTTATTTGTTTTTTACACTACCCTGTATTTGTCAGGGTTTACTGCTGGCTCTGCGCTTACTTTTCTGGCTCAGGAGACCATATAAGATTCTGGTGATTGAACTCAGGTCAATTGTCTATAAGACAAATACTCTACTTACTTTATTATCATTCTAGCCCAAGTTTGACTATCAGCTCACTTTCAAGCATACTGCCTTAGGCTAGACAAAATTTTGGTTCTCCTACTGAAGGGAAGCTTAATCTTTTACAAAGATGATCATCTGGAGAAAAAGAAAAAGGGGGGTCAGATTCTTTCCTTGAATGCAGTTAAACCAGATTGAATTTTTGGCATCGCATAAGGGCATCCAAGTACTGTCATAATTGATTCCTTAGCAGAGAACAAGAAGTAGCCTTTGAGCAGTGCATTGATGGATCAATGTTCTCCTTCTGTGCCTTCCAAGCTGACGGGTCCTTCTAATCTCTTTCTCCAGTCTGCCAACCAGCTGCTTGTCCTCATTTAGTACTCCCATAAAAGTAAGTAATATGGGCACATGTGCTGCCTGGCTACATCGTGCCTGAGCACATGTGACCTGCATTTCCCTTCTTGAGATGTGGACTTTCCTAATTTTATGCTGGGCTGTACATCAGGGCTTGCTCCATATTTCGAGAAGCCAGGGATCTTTCTTGAGTACATTACTTGTTACTCTTTCTCTTTCTTATCCCCTCTCTCCCCTTCTTCAGTGTGTCCAAATGAATGCTGTTTTTTTACTTTTAAAAAAAAGGAGTATTTTATTTTGAACAGCCTCTACCTACAGCTCACTCAATGAACATACATTTCTTGAGCACTATTTTTTGTGCCATGGTTAAGTGCTAGCAGGGAACAAAACTAATAAAAGCAATTCATGCCTCATGGGATTGCTTCAAGACCATTCTAGTTAGGGAAAACAGGGCAAGTTAAACATAAGTGTGATTGAAATTTTCCCTTAAGCAGTGCTTCTCACACTATCTTAGTTTTCTGTTTTTTAATTATGTTTAGTCCAAATTAGCATGATTTAGTCCCTTGCATAGTCCTTTGCATCACAATAATTTCTTTACTGACAGGTTTGGGGGATCCACATGAGATGCCAGGATTCAAACCACGGACCCTCTGCATGCAAGGCAAATGCTTACCTCCATGCTATCTCTCTGGCCCAACTTACTGGCTTTCTTAATACTGGTCCTTCCTTTCACTCTCCATTAAGCTATTCATGCAGATTATATAATAGTGGTCTTCATTACCTATGACATAAGCTAAAATTGTGAAGGTCAATATCACACTTCTGGCTATTTCTCTAATCTTAGATCTCATAGGGCCAGAATTGCACAGTGGGTAGGCATTTGCCTTGCATGTGACTAACCCTGGTTGGATCCCTTGCATCCCATATGGTCCTAGGAGTCTGTTAGGAGCAATTTCTGATTGCAGATCTAGGAGCACCACCAGGTGTGGCTCTCCCAACTCTCCTCCAAAAAAATATGTTGCACTGGTGAAGTATTTTGTTTATGTCTGAAACAGAACTTTAAACATACTTGTAATCATGGTGTTTAAATAAAGATTTATAACAAAAATTAATGATCCTAGTTCTCATTGACATATCCTTATGACTCTGTCTGTTCCAACCATTGCTTACTCCTATACTTATTGTCCCATTATGAAAAGAGCTGCTTGCTCTTCAGGTCTACTGATGCTGTTTCTAGACTCTTGGCAGTTTTCTTTGTAGAATATATTTTACTTTAGTTGAAAAGCGAATTTCAAGTGTTTCATTTAGCACACTTTATTTTCTCGCATTCCTATTATATGCTACTGTCGCTTTCTAGTGTGTCACTCTAACCACTTCATTGTTCTTGTTTGCATGGATGTCTCTGTATCATAGAAAGGTCCATTTTGAGCAAGAGCACTAGTTAGTTTATTTTGAGCAGAAGAAATAAAGTATGTGTCTGGAGTTTTTGGTTTGAAGAAACCAAAAATAAAAGGAAATACATTTCACAGAAAAATATAATATAGTAATGTGTGTCTTTTTTTTTTTTTAGTATACACTAATTCACCAAGAGTAGAAGAGTTAATTTTGATACAATGTGTACTTTATATTATAGATTAGTGATTAAGCATTTAGTCACTATGAGGTGGGAACTGGGCTGTCTGAGTTATAAAAATATGTATTATACTGGGTTCTTTGGTGGAGGGAGGTCAAAACTGGTTGTGAGAATGGCTCTAATTTGCTGTCACTGCTTGAAATTCAACTATGAAGGACTTGTAATTCACAATGGTCTCAATAAAAAATTAAAAAAAAAGAAATAAGAGCTAAACATTTTCTAATATTGATGAAAACTGTAATAAAGAACATAAAACTAAACACAGGCACATCACAAATCAAGTTTAAAATATAAAAAAAGAAAATAAATAAAATACATGGACTTCTAGATGCATTTTAGATACATTTCAAATGTCTACAGTAAATATACATATGAGTCCAAAACTGATCCAAAGTCAATGTCCTGTTTGGTTCTTATGTCCCATAACATTTTGTAAGAGTAAATTTAATCTACTGCAAACAACTCATTTTACCACTACTTATAAGAGCTATTTCAGAAGGGTTTTGTTGTTATTGTTAGGAAAGTGTGTTGTTGTTTTGTGGTCACACCTGTTTTCCTACTTGCTGTACTATGGCTCTAACCATATTTCATAATTTATAATTTATTATAAAATATTTTATATTTTATAATAAAACTCTATTTTTTCCTTGTCAACTACCACATAAATAAAAATGTTTTGAAAATATTTATAAATCTGACATTTATGGTGCCAATTACCTCAATATGTTTTACCAAAATGTCTGATCCTGACTCCATGTAGATTAAACCAGAGCACATTAAAATGACTCAATAGAAAGATATGTTATAGAAAACTGTAAAGAAGAGAGATGTGTGAAAATTATTTGTGAAGAGTAATTGCATATTGAAAGATGATATAGTACTTTTCTGGGCAACAAATAAGTATATTCACCACTTAAATACTAACTAGAACATAGATGATTGAATTAATCATGAACTTCTAGTTCTAAAGCCAGCTGGTGTTAATAGTTTAAAAAGACAGAAAGATATATTAGAAAAGTTAAATGACTTCATTTGAAGATTTACATTGCTTTGTATTTGTTGATTAGCTTAATTTTGATTTATATTTTTGTCACAGTGAGCAACAAATCTGTGGAACTAAACAAGGACACTGAAGCGGGTGTTTGAAAATGAAAATAACCATGATATTAAACTGAAATACATCTATAAGCTGCAAGAACATTTTGGTTCAATCTATCAAAAATAGAAAGGAACATTCTACAATAATTTCATGCTGTGTTAGATATGTGAAAGATAATATCTGACATTGATAATATTTGTAACATATCTGAGAAATATCATTGCTGTACAAAAGTCTTCAAGGTTTTGATGATCTTGTAGTTATTTAGAAAAATTAATCTGTATTGCTGACCAATAGAATCATGAACATGAAAAAACTTTTTAAAAGACACATCTATGAAATGTTTTTTATTCATTCATTTATTTTCTTAATAAGACCTGGCAATATGTTTCTTAAGGCTAGAAGCAGAAACCAAAAGAAAGAATTGGTTTTAGTAATTAATTCAATCACCACAATGCAATTACTTTTAATGACCAATTAAACAGAACAATTACCTATAAATTATCAAAATTCACAATTATTTGTAATGAGTGCTTAACAGAATATAAAAAAATTTCTGTCAAAATATAGAATGACATAGAGCTCTAGAGATCTCACAGTAAAAACATGTCTATTAGCAGATACTGATTCAGATTTCCACTTTGGCATTCAAACATAAATTAACATTTTTATTTTAAAATGTTTAAAATGTTTTAATTTAAAATTTTAATTTAATTTAAAATAATTCAAACCAATTAACTTTTGCATTTGAACATAAAACGTAAATTAGATAAAATTAATAAACTTCTAGTGTGCTCTACCTTAGAGATTGTCATGAATCAATGTACATGCTCACTTAAAAGAGTGATTACTTAACTTCAAAAGAATATTTTATTATATAATGGATTTTTCATGACACAGAATGTAGTGTCACCCCTGGGTTCAGGTAACTTAACCTGAGCTCTGCCCATTTCTGGGCGAGGTTTTAGGATCCGGATATTATGTTTACCTTACCTCCTAAGACCCCTTCCAGGAAATGGGCAGGGTCTGCAGGTAAGGTAAAAGTAATATCTGGATCCCAAAGCCTCGCCCAGAAATGGGCAGGGCTCAGGTTAAGTTACCTGAACCCAGGGGTGACACTACAACAGAATTCAATTTTCCCACCAGAAATGCAGTGCAGGAGCTAGATACCTACTATTCCCAAATACAAGAAAAAATTGTCTTCTTATAAAAGCAATGTATAACTGAGTAATAATTTCCAGAAGCTTGAAAAATTAAAATAAAACAAATTTTCCAAATTATCAAATTTATTCTCAAAAAGACAACTACTGATGCTTTGTTTTGTTTTGTTTTCGTTCAACTTTTTATTTTTCTTCTCCACAACAGAAGAGTATATATGTGTGGGTATAAAGAAATATTTGTGAAGCATTTTCTATTCTTACTTTTTCTGGGAACTTTGAAAACATAATATTCAGTAGCTATAAAGTATTTTAAACATTTAAACATTTTATAATGGAAGTACCTTGCAATATTGAATATATTTTGTCTAAATGTTTGAGATAAATAGTAGTATAAAGAACATCTTTACAATATGTTAATACAATTCTGTTTATATAATTATGTCTCCTAGGTGAATTTATTTGATGACCAAGAGCTATGGATACTCTTTTGTTTTATTTTTTGAGAGGTACATTCAGCAATGCTCAATAGTTATTCTGGCTCTACACTCAGGAATTATTCTAGTAGGGTCAAGGGACCATATAGATAGGATTGCAAAAATTAAATTCCAGTTGACCACATACAAAGCAAGTGCCCTACATACTGTATTATTATTCTAGCCCTTCTTTTTCTTAATTTTATTATTACTTTTTAGCATATTATTTATGTCACAATAAAGGTTAAATATAGATAAGGAATTCAACCAATAATTTATGGATTCAAGATTGACCTATTCTTCATAGTCTAAAACAGGGTTCTCAAACTTATTTAACCGGTTTTTCCCATTTCAGAAAAAGAAATCACTCATAACTCCCCTGGAAATTTCCCAGAAATCTACTATTTTAAAGAATACAGAGTAATCATTGCCCTCCCGATTGCAATTGGATAATTGCACTCAAGGCTATTACCCTTCTTTGCCCCCCCCCCCATAGTTTCAGTACCCTTTGGGGACCATAATATTGCTCACTTTGGGAAGCACTGTAACCTGGAGGAAACAAATACATAGAGTAGGAAAAATTGTCTAGTTAGTTTTATGATGAGACCAAAAAAAAAAAAAATAAGGCTAACTTTACTAATTCATTGGAAAAATTTCAGCTAAGAAATAGCAAGTACTCTGTCTCCCTGTTGATGTGCCTTTCCCTACAGCTCTGTCTGCTCTCAATTTCTTGTCCTTCTGGCATAATTTAAGTATAACCTCCTACAAATCTACCTTGATTCTAGTTATTCTTCATCTGGGCTAGGTATTTGCTTTCTTTATTTCCTCTCTACTATGTAAATATACTCCTTCCCAGCACTGATGTTATTGTCAACATTGCCAAAAAAGAAACTTTGCCAACATTGATTATAGCAATATCACTACTCAATAGTGCCCTAAATAGTACACTAAAGTCATATACGCTGTATTTACAATGTGTCATTTACTATGCAAGTATTCCACAATCATGGCTTTGACTAATCCCTCAAATATCTGTCCTTTAATTTATTCTATCATTGCCATTTCACAGCTGTTGACTTTGAGAAAAAGAGGTCTGAATGCCGTATAGAAAGTCATGCAGGAAAAGTAGAGGTGCACTGCCAGATATCCTGTTTTGAGGGCACCATCTTCTTTTTGCTTGCCTGCCTCCCTCAATCTCCCTGATTTCTTTGTGAACAAGGGTGCTTCTTTCATCTTTATATCCCCTTAACTCATTAGATGCTTGGTATATTGTAGGTGCTCAGTGAATGTTGCAATATGAAACCTTTATCTTGAGTTCAAACCTAAGCTTCCAAACCAACAGATAAAAGACTTGATAGTCAGGATATATAAAATACTCACAAAAATCAACTATTTTAGAAATCCCACCAGAAAATGAGGAGACGGCTATGGAAAATAGTAGGGACAATTCTCAGTAAACTTAGAATTGAGTTGTCATATAACTCAACAGTTCCACTTTTGGAAAAATCTACCCACCAGAATGTAAAAACATTTATTTACAAAGGCAGAAGAATACCATTATTTATTGGTGCACCTAGTACAACTAAGACATAAAATCTACTTAGATTTTCAATGATATATGAATAAATTATGGATTTGTGATATATATGCACAATGAAATACCATGCAGCTGCATGAATGATGAAAGCATGCAACTTGCTGCAACTGGTTGGAAATGGAAGATATCATTGAGTGAAGTCACCCTGAAGAAGACGAACACAGGTTGATCTAACATGTCTAAAGTATACAAAGTAACTGGATGTATTTGTAGTAAAGGGAGGATGCCTAGACATCTTTTACCTCAGAGTTTAGGAAGAAGGACAGAGAAGGAAAGAAGTTACTGTAATTAGGGAAAAGGCGAGAAAGGGAAGTAATGAGGAAAAAGGACTTCGATTGTACTGATGATGTGGGAGAGTTCTATCCAAAGTACATATGAACAACACTGAAAACATAAAATCTAAGCTGCAACCACTGAGATTTGTAATTGCCTCTCAGGGTGGCAGGTAGGTAAGGGGGAAGGTGGAGGCGGGCTGGAGTTGACAGAATATGGGAACGCTAGTTAGGAAAATTGACATTGATGGTAGGATGGTATTAAAAATAAAACTAAAACTCAACTATCAAAAACTTTGTAAATAATGTTTCTTTAAATAAAAAATTGTTTAAGAAAAGACAGCAAATAAATCTGGCCTGCGCAATGGTACATGATGAAGACCTTCTCCTTGACTAAAGTTTAGTTAGGTTCCCCTGAACTCTCTTTACTAGGATCCCACCTTTGACTTTTATGTTTATTTTGCATTGCCCTTTTTTTTAAAATTTTTATTGTGGCCAAAGTGCATTACAAATCTTTCATTTCATCATTTACGGTACATAGTGACAATGAATGAGGGGCATTCCCACCACCAGTGCTGTCCTCCCTCCACCCCTGTTCCCAGTACGTATCCCATATCTCCCTCCTTTACCCCCCAGAATGCTAGTGCAACTGGCCTCCACTTGGCAGCATTGCCCATTTTCAGCTACTACTACTCTGTAAAGTTAAAAGACTGCCCTCCATATTTGCATATCCTCAATCAGTTTTATTCATTTGTTCAAATACAAATTCTTTATCTTCTCCCTTGAGTGATATCTGATAACCCAGTCAGCATGCTTTCAGCAAGAATCAAGAATCTTGTTAGTTCAGGTTAGTAAGAATCACTCGACCCTATTGTAATTTTCCAGTCAATTCTCCCTCCTTCCTTATTTTTAACTATAAATCCCACTTTCCTTGTTTTATTCAGAGTTGGACCTGATCTGACTAAAAACTCACTGCAGCATTTCTGTGAATAAAAGCTTTCTTACCATATTTAGTAAGTATCTGTCTGTTCTATTATCTATGTATCATCTATCTATCTATCTGTCTGTCTGTCTGTCTATCATCTATCTATCTATCTATCATCAAGTAAAGCAGGGCTGGTTTATTATAAATTATTAGTATCTGGAATTGGGTAACTGTTTGTCCTGCAATATTTCCCACCCAGCTATGAATCTTATTTTCACCTAATTTTACATATAATTTCATGAGTAAGACAGCATAGGCCGTAGTGGTTTGACCAGGAGCAGTCAGGTCATTTAAGCACCATGATTACATTCATGTTTGTTGTTGGGTTTTAGTTATAAAAAGGAACATTTGGGGGGGATTACACCTGGCAGCGCTCAGGAGTTACACCTGGTTCTACGCTCAGAAATCTCTCCTGGCAGGCTTGGAGAACCATCTGGGATGCTGGGATTCGAACCACTGTCCTTTTACATATGATGCAAACATTCTATCTCCATGATATCTCTCTGGCCCCCAGAAAAGGACATGTTTTTATAAGACTCACTTCCCATGTTGACTTGCAGGTAAGAATGTCCCATGTGAACATAAAAACCAGTTTTAAAAATAAGACATTATGTGGCCGGAGAGATAGCATGGAGGTAAGGCGTTTGCCTTTCATGCAGAAGGTCATCGGTTCCAATCCCAGCATCCCATATGGTCCCCCGTGCTTGCCTGGAGCAATTTCTGAGCATGGAGCCAGGAATGACCCCTGAGCACTGCCGGGTGTGACCCAAAAATCCAAAAAAAAAAAAAAAAAAGACATTATGTTTATGTTTCTTTCCTTGTACAAAGCCAACCCAGATTCGATCTGACACCACTTAATGATGTTTCCAATCCCACCAGGAGTGATTCCAGAAAGCAGAGCCAGGAATAAGCCTGAACACAGCTGGATATGCCCCGATCTACCACTACCACCACACGAAATTAGTTCCTAGCCTTAAAAAAGACAAAAAAAACCCCAAAACACAACCAAATAAACAAACAAACAAAACAATACAAAACTCCTGGACAATTTGTGCATGTGTTCACATACCTAACTTTGTAGGACTTGTTGAATTGACACAATGATATCTGGGGTCTAACCAGAAATAGTTTTATATATTCTGTGTATATTTGAGTGAAAATAGTTGAAGGCATTTGCAAATGGAAAGGCATGATTATATTTCAGCACAATGATTATTGTATTAAACAAAACAAAGGAAAACCATTTAAAAGAAGTCAAACTCTCCCCAGATTCTCTGTGCCTTTAAATTTGCATGCATTCTGCCATCCTAGTCCTAAGAGCCAGGCTGTCAGTCAGTGGGCAGAGAAAATCCCTTGTTTATTTGCACAATGCTGAAACGCAGAGCTTGAAGATGTTGCCTTTTCCCTTCCCTCTTCCTGCTTTTTTTTTTTTTTTCTTGCAGTTTTTGATTTCAATTTGTACTTTCTCCATAGTTTTCTTTCCCCTAGGGCAACCCGCAAAAAATAGTCTTTTTTGTCACATGACAAGAATGGATATAGAAGGGAAACAAAAAGCAACCCTGGTAAGTTTTCCCTGTAACTGACTTGGCAAGTTAAAAATAAAGCTGGTGGGAAAAAGGCAGTTCTTCCATGAAACTGCTTTTTCTGACCTGACAAGGGAAGAGCATGACATTTGTGAAATGAACAAAATCTATGGCCCACTGATGGTTATATTATACCAGCATACAATGAACCTTATTTTGAAAAGTTTTCCATTCTCTCATGTTGTGATAGAGTCCATTCAAAAAAGGAACAATTCTATCAGTTCTATTGTTTCTCTCTAATGCCACATAAGCCCTCTTTTCTTGGGCCATTATTACTGTTCTGTGTTCTCTCGTTGAATAGGTGAGTTCATTAATGCTCAGTGCCCAAACTTTAGTTGTTAACTGCTTGAAGGGCAAAAATCTTTGCAAGGGGAATAAAAGAGTAAATTTTTTTTTTAAAAAGATAGTGACTGCTAACCTATGGACAAACTGCCTGATTTAATCGAATTAGAAATGACCATTTTTAATATTTTGGTACATTCTCTTGTAGATATACAACTTATATAATTTTATGCTGTTTTTTGGGGGGGGTCTCACCTGTTGTAGGTGCTCAGGGATTAAGCCTAGAGAGAGATCACTACTGGTGGACTTGGAGAAGATATGTGGTACAAGGGATCAAACCTGGGTCAGCTGTGTGTAAGGCAACTTTCTAGTCTATCTTTCTAGCCCCCAAATAACTTCGAAATTAATTTTTATCTCATAATGTGAAAATATCCTTTTTGTGAGTCCAGGCATCTTTCTCTGGATAGAGCTCTTGCATGTGGGAAACCCTGGGTTCAATCTGGAATTATTAGCTTTTACAGGATGATTGTTGAAGAAAGGCAGTTCTCTCTGAAGAGAGCATTTTCTCTCTCTCTTACAATTGCTTAATTGTTCCATGTCTTATGATGAAAGAGCAGAGGCAAAAGCATTTGAGGAGAGAAAGAGAGACTCAAATATTAAAACGAGAAAACTGTGATAAAGGCTGCAAAATTTTTTTCTTTAGGGAAAGAAAAGATCAGATCACTTCTAGTTATGGTGACTAAGAAAGATATTGTGAAGCACCTTGATCTAGAATTGATAGAATTTGTTGAAATTTTAGTAGGGAAATAGGTCCAGGAAGAAGAAAATGATAAGACAAAAGTGAACACTAAAAGTATTCCATGAAATTATTCAAGTTGTTTGGACCATTCAGTAAAGGGAATGTAACTTATGAAGAAAAGTTGTGGACAAAATGTCCAAGATCTCTAGTGTTAAGGAATTCGAACATAATACTCTATAAATTGGGCCTTCGGTCAAGCATTTTATATATATAATCTTGTTCATCCTCACACAAAACCTAGGAGGACTGTTTAGTTGGTAATGACAATGTCAAGACTGCATCTCAGACTTATATAGGATCTTGTATTATTATTATTATTATTATTATTTTTCCATCCTTTCTATGTTACCTTTCTCTTGGTAAATACTAGAAGAGGAGACAAATGCTCACAGAGGGGACTAAAGATTGGGCTCAGATTCAGTCTTGTTGCAGCAGCAGATCTTAGGTAAAACAACAAGGATCACAATTAGGAGTTGACTACATGATGGAGAATCACAAGGGGGTTTTCTTCTGGCTTTTCAAGATATAGAGAGGTATCAAAGACAATTTAGTGGGATTTTTTTTAGCCTCCATACTGACAGCATTTAACTACTCTTGACAGAAATAGGGAACTAACTCCTGATGATTGGTAGTAGGAGATGTTAACTAAAATTTCCTTCTTTTTTTTTTAAATTACTTTATTTAAATTTTTTTTTTTGGGTCACACCCGGCAGTGCTCAGGGGTTATTCCTGGCTCCATGCTCAGAAATTGCTTCTGGCAGGCATGGGGGACCATATGGGGTACCGGGATTCGAACCGATGACCTTCTGCATGAAAGGCAAACGCCTTACCTCCATGCTATCTCCTGGGCCCAAAAAAAATTACTTTATTTAAACACTGTGGTTACAAAGTTGTTGGTTTTCTTTTACAGTCACAAAGTTTGATTGAGTTTTAGTCAGCACCTTCACCATTGCACATTTCCCACCACTCATATCCTCAGTTTCCCTCCTGCCCGCCTCCCTACCTAATCCTCTACCTGCCTCTGGGGCAGACATTTTTCTTCTCTCTTCCTTTTCTTTTCATTATATATACAGTGGTTTTAAATATTGTTAGTGAAAGGTATCAGGCATATCACTTTATGTACTTTCAGCACCCAGTTCTTGCTTAGAGTGATCATTTTCAATTATCATAGTCATAATGCTCTATTCTCTGCCCTAACTGCACTCCCCTATTATTTGTGGCAAGATTCCTCTTGGACCTCATCTCTATCATCTCTGGATATTATTGCCATACTATCTTTTTATTATATCCCACAAATGTTTGTGGTTATTCTACATCTTCTTATCAGCACAACATTCAGTACTTAGCATAATACTCTCTATAACCACTCATGTATAAACAAATTTTATGACTTCATTTTTCCTAATAGCTGTGTAGTATTCCAATGTGTAGATATACCATAGTTTCTTTACCTACTCATCTATTCTTGAGCACTTTGACTTTTTCCAAATTCTAGTTATTGTAAATCTCCTTAACTTTATGCACAAAAGTCAAATCAAAATAGGTTGAATACCTTGATATATACCTAAAACCACAAGGTACATAGAGGAAAATGTAGGTAGAACACTCAATAACATTGAAGCTAAAGACATCTTCAAGGATGAAACACCACTGGCCAAGCAAGTAGAAGCAAAGATAAAAAATGGGAATACATTAAACTAAGAAATTTCTGCACTGCAAAGGAAATGGTGACTAGGATGTAAACACTATCTAAAGATTGGACAAACTATTCACCCAATCCCCTGATTAGGAAGTAATATCTAAGACATATAAGGCACTGAGAGAGATTATTAAAAAAAAAAAAAGCCCATCTAACTCCATTAAAAAATGAGACGTGAACAGACCTTTCCTCAAAGAAGAAATAAGGATGATCATAAAAGCACATGAAAAAATGTTCCATATCAGTCATCAGGGAGATGCAAGTCAAAATAACAATTATCTCACACCACAGAGATGGGCACACATCACAAAGAACAAGAACTAGTGCTAGCGTGTATATGTAGAGAAATGAACTCTCATTCACTGCTCATGGGAATGCTGACTGACGCAGCCTTTAGGGAAAACAATATGGACATTCATCAAAAAGCTAGAAATTGAACTTTCCTATGATCCAGCTATATCATTACTAAGAATATACTCTACATGCACAAAAATACAATACAAGAAAAACCGTTTGCTTCCTTTCTTTTTTATGGAAATGTTGAGTGTCTGGTTAGGGCTACACTTTGGATGGCAGGGAGATACTCAAACAACATTCTGTCCTATCGTGAAACCAGATAAGTAGTGCTTTTTTTTTTTTACTTCTGGAAATATTTGCATAGTGGGCAGAGAAAAAGAATGAGCTCTTTGTTTAAATGACTTTCAAGAGATATTCACCAGGACTCTGAGGGAGACACAGAATTATGAAGAAGAGAAAGACCTGGTAAGATTTAGAAGCTACAGAACAATATATGTATACAGAGAGCCAAGATTTACAGAACATTTCATCAAATTGCCTTCTTTGAAAAGTAAAAATGAAGGGATATTTTTCACATATTCATTTACTTTTTGCAATAATAAGAAGGAAGCATGTGTGCATGCATATATAGATGTATTATGAGTCACATGATTGAATGATGTTAAACATGCTAACAATGAAACTTTAAGCCAGAAACTAACTTTAACCAATTTTTCCTTGCATACAAAGACCACCTATATAAATGTTCTAACATATTCCACTGACAGATGCTGTGTAGTTATACAATGTTTTATTTTTATTATTTATTTTGAGGGTTTTTGGGCCACATTTATTAGTGTATAGAAGCTATCTATGCTTAGGAGTGATCCTTGTATTACTTAGAGAATCATATATGGTTCTGAGATACAAAGTAGGATGGGATGAATACAAGGCAAATCAATGCCTTAGCCCTTATATTAACTCTCACTCAGAATAATTATTTTATCCAGAGAACTGAAGAAAAAACTTCTTTAAAGAATTGCATTTTCTAGTTAAGTATGGGTTCTCTCTGAATGTCAGTTAAAAATAAGACAATTTTCTTTAATAGAAACTTCTCTAAAGTGGAATAGGCTTATTGGTTTTATCCAAGATGTCATCTAATATGGTATCTTATTAGAAAAGAATGAAAAAATATCACTGTTTACTTTCAGAATGACTTACTGATTTTCTTCATGAATATTAAGACGGTTAGAATCACATAGTCCTGCCCAAATGGCCTCAGAATATTCACTTTAGAGTTCATGTTTATTATTTCTAGTTCCCAGTTTTCATGGCCTGACTAACTCTTGCCTCAGTGCTCGAGCATTATGATTCTTTGGTTTTTAATTTACAGAATTTAGTGCACATATTGTCTGATATTGGCATAAAAACTTTCTTCTTTTTCTTCTAAATTTTCTGTTTCCTAGTTTTAAGTTGTTGGTATTTCTGTATAAGGGGCATAGACAAATGAGATATTATCTTTTTATAAGAGTTCTTTCTGTTACTAGGGTGATAAGGGTTGAATATTTTGCATGCTGCTGACCTGGATGTAACTCCTGGAACTGTAATGAACACTGTAATGAGTGATCCCTGAACACAGAGCTAGGAATAAGCCTTGAGAACTGCTGGGTGTGGAAAAAACTAAGTCAAACAAATAAAAAGACCTCCCAAAAAGACTTTGTTAGGGCTACATATCAACTGTTTCTCTTGGACTTATACCTGTGAGAAAAAAAAATCGTGTTTCCAGAGCTTTAGACATTAAACCACTTAGAATCTGACAATGAAACCTATATATGAAAAGCAGATGCCAAGAAATAGATCAATATTTGGAATTTGTGTTCAGTACCTAGACTAGGCTATATCTGAAGCACACATTTTATTTGTATGAGTCAATATGTTCCTTCTTGTTTTTGCTTAAGTCAGAATTGGTTGAGTATTCTGTCTACAATAAAATCTTATGCAACAATTGTTCTCAACTTCACTCCTATTTCTAAATCCTACAGGGATGGTCAAGCATACTTTTCAGAAATTATAAATATACCACAGAATCTAAGAAACAGCCCATGAGAGTAAGGAAAACCATCACAAAGTATTAGCATCCTTTTCAGAAACCAGATGTCATCTTTATCTCCTTTTTTTGACTTTAATTATCTTCTTTAGAAAACTGACGCCTAAACAAGCCTTTCCTTAGAGTGTTGGTGAACAATAAATTAACATAAAATAGATTAAAGTGCTTACAACCATACCTGACATTCAGAGAGTTGCCAACACATTTTATTATCTTTCCCTATCACTAAAAACAACTAAGTGTACACAGGTAAGAAAAAAAACAAGAGAGAAATTAAAGCAATAGAGCACATGCCATGTATGTTTGAGGCCCTGAGATCTATTTTCCAGCAGATATCTTTGAAATGGAAAAAGATAAAGAAACTGAATCATAGTCTCCTTTGTAAAATGGTTGAAAACCTTCACACTCACTCTGCTGAGTATTTCACTAGAGTTTCCCAGTGTCTATGGAGGGTGGAATGAAGTATGAATGAAGGTTGAGCTGAGGTCAGTGCTATGCATAAGCTGTGATTGGCCACTTCTTTCAAACAAATAACCAGATGAGAGAATGGGAGGAGCACCAAGGAGCATTGTCATTACTCTGGGGATCCAAGGATGTTCACAGCACATTTCTCACACCTGTTTTATCTGTCACCCCATCCCCCATCTTCCTCATAATCGTATCTGATTGTAAGACCAGTCAATTTCTGGGAGGGTCTTTGGAAAAAAAGGGGGTTGCCTCAGGGACATAAAAGGGGATTCAGGGAGAAGCAGCAAGAGAGCTGACAGAATGGAGAAGAAACAGGTTGAGATGGCAGGGCAGCTGAAGAGAGCCTGCTTAAAAGGTTAGCTGAGAAGTCACACATCTGGCCTATTATTAATAAAGCTTCATGTCTCCTGAAACTTGACTGTCTGTAAATCATTTCATCGCTGCCACCCTGAATACTCAGACCCTCCGGCAGGAGGGGGTTGCAGGCGCGTGGCCCTGGCCGGCAGAGAAAGGCTTCACCATCCATCTCACCATCATCCACAACCATCGAGGACTCTATAATTAATGTATTTCTACATCCTCACTAGATCCTCAGTGTTCCCTATTTTGTCCAATTTGTTCATAAACCCCTCCAATTTATGTGCTCAAAAGAAAAATCCTAGTAGAAAGGCTGGAAAGTTAGTACAGTGGTAAGATACTTGCCATGAGTTTGATACTTGTCAATACATATGATCTCCTGAGTCCCTCCAGACATGATCCCTGTGAAAGTCCAATAGAAGGAAAAAATAATGCCTAATAATGTTTCTGTCTCTTGCTCTTTAAATTTTAGATTATATCTGCTATTCAGCTAAAGTGTGTGTGTGGGGGGGGGAGGAAAATTAAAACAAAAAACTGGTTCTAAAGAGACAGGATTAATATGCAATTTTAATTTTCCCTTTTATTGTTTCAGCAAGAACACATTCTGGTCTGTTAGGTTATCCAAATTTAACATTTAACATTTAATTTGCCATTTAACATCAGATCTTTTAGATTTTTCTTTTTAAGTAGAGAATTCACTAGCTGCTCAGATGTAGAACTAGCATCTAGTAAAGTAAGATGCTAAAGAAAATACCCAATAGACATAGTAGAATGGCATGAATGTATGAACTATTTTTGTTAAATTAATTTATGAATGATTATTGGCCTACATCCAGCAATGCTCAAGGGTTAGTCCTTACTCTGCATTCAGGAATTATCCCTGTCATTGTTCAGGGATCATAGAATGCTGGAGATTGAACCTGGGTTGGTTGCATGAAAGGCAAGTCCCCTACCCTTTGTACTATTGCTTGAACCTATATGCTTATTTTTAGCTAGCAATTATAAAGCTAAGCACATAATACTGGTAACACTAGCACAGAGTAAAATTTAAGTATCTTCTGTCCAGTGCACATCTGTGAGACTGTCACTTGTTTTTTATTTCTGGACATCAGTGATATATGTTTCTTTACTTCTTACTTCATCCTTATTAGTTCATTGAAGCAAAATAGTTCTTAATTTACAAGTTACATATGGAAAGATTCCAGATGTCTTCAAATGTTGAAGCTCTCCATACAATTCACATGTCTTTGGGCTCTACTTTCAACTTTGATTTTTTCTTTTTCTATAATTTTCCTTTCTCATTTTTTTCATCCTTTGGTTTCAAAAATATTAGTGAGTCTTTATAGTATCAGGCACTAATCTATTTAAAAGCCTTTTAGTCTATATCTGTCAATCTCTATATATTTCCACCTACCTCTCATCTATCTATCTATCTATCTATCTATCTATCTATCTATCTATCTATCTACCTATCTATCTATCTATCTAACTACCATTCCATAACAACATTTAGAACTATTCTTTTTTTTTAATTTTTATTTTTAATTATGAGAACAAAGATGCAAAGAACGAGGACAAGGTAAAGTTACAGTGGAAGGACAATCACACATAAACAGAATTTTCAGTAGTCCCATTGCTGATGTCTTAACTTTGAACTTTCAGCCAAAGAATATTAAGAAAAATAAAACAGAACCCATGTACAATTACTTTGTCCCTCAAGTCCCCAGAATGTAGTACATAATATTTCTTAGCATCACACAAAACAATCTAAAGAAATAAGACTTATGTAACTCCTTAAACATTGAAGGAAAAGTACTTTTTTACATTTCCATGCACATGCCTATTAGTTTAGGTTAACCTCAAAAGTTTAAGTGGGTTGTTTTTCTTAAGGATTAGAGTCAAAAGAGCACAGTAAAAAAACAGTGTTAGAGTGGTAATTATTGTTTGCATAGGCCCACCAAAATATGAGGGACATGGAAAGGGAAAGCCTTGGCCTAAATACAAGGAGACATTACTCCTGAAGTTTCTTGGCATAAGAGCAACTCTAGGCTCCAGGCAAACTCTAGGCTCCAGGCAAACTAGTTTGTCCAATCCAGGTCATTGTCTGTTGCCGATACACTTTTTTTTTTTTCACACAGTCTCTGTTGCTGGTATAATGTTTCTGTATTAAAGATCCTAGAATCTGCATATTCTATATTGCATTCAGAATGGTGCAGAGCATCTTCTCGTTTCACCTCAACTTAAAGGGCAATGAAGAGAACCCTGTCCTGTAAAGCAGGTCGTTGTTGTTGTCAACTCTTCTTAGTGTTAAGGGAAGCCTCTTTTGAGCAGGTCCATGTCAGAGCCATGGTAGACAATTGCTTCCAGATGTTATAAAAACCTTGAATGTTTCATAGATAGCGTGCCTGGTTCAGGGGTGGATGGAGGATGCCTATTCTTCTGAGGCCTGTGCCAGGTCATTATATTGATGTTCAGGGTGTAAGGTCCCATTGCACTACTAGATTCTAGAACTATTCTTATATCTCATATTTTGTATAGATATAATTTAGCCAACTCATAAACTTTAACAGAACTGTGATTCGACATATTTTTTCTATAGACTAGGATTTATAGCTAAGTAAAACTGTTCAAAATTTATAACCATGAAAACTAAAATCATAAAATCTAGTCTTAAAACTAAATCATGGAAACAATTTTGTAAGTTTAAAAATGCAATACATTTTGGGGCCCGGGAGATAGCATGGAGGTAAGGCGTTTGCCTTTCATGCAAAAGGTCATCGGTTTGAATCCCAGTGCCCCATATGGTCCCCCGTGTCTGCCAGGAGCAATTTCTGAGCATGGAGCCAGGAGTAACCCCTGAGCACTGCCGGGTATGACCCAAAAAAACCCACACACACACACAAAAAAAATGCAATACATTTTTAGATGATACACTCTCTTAGGAAGGTATACCTAAAGCTTTTCACCCCCTCATTATAGTGTTTTACAATAAGAAGCAATGGGAAATGTTAGCAATCAAGGGCAGATAAAATTAGAGGCAAACAGTTACAAAGTTATGTACTATTTACCAGACCCCTAAATTTTTTGAATAAAGAATATATATAGATGTGGTCTATAGTAAGCACATGGAAAATTTTAATTCCTTGAAATGAAAAACAGGTTTTAATTGTATTCACCATTTAGGAAATAGTGAACCTAGCTTGTTTTAGGCAATAAAAATTGTTTGAGAAAATGACATAATTCATGTTTCTTCATAATTATATTTTAATAAAATAAAAGTACGTTAGAGCAAGTTAACTCATGCATGCTACCATAACTTTTAAAACCTAATAAAAATGAGGGAGATACTAAAGAAAAGATAATAGGAAGAATGAGAAAGATTTTCATTTCTCAGAATGATAATATATAGCCAAGTAACTTATATTCTTTAAAATATCAGTCCTCTAAAGCACAACCTCTATTCCACTAGGAGCTAATGAGGCAGAGTACACAGCCACCAGCATTCACAGAACTGGAGGGTTCAGGAAGTTTGGGGAGCCTTTTCCAGGCTGCTTTGTTTTCTTAGTTGTTCTGTCAAGTGTGTTTAATTCCTCCAGGAATTCCCAGATGTGACAAGGTGTCAGCAACTTTGCTGGGCATGGCAAGTTTCATTCTAAAGAGTTTGGATTTGTAATTTCAAGTAGACTGGCTGTTGATAGAGGCCCAATCAAATTTGGGTTCAATTACTTTTCAATTCCTGCTTCATTGAGCACACTCAGCAATCACAGAACCACCCGAGGCCACTGTGGTGAAGACTATGAAAGACTAAGTTCTTAAAGAAAAAGCCAATTTTAGCAACTTTCTGAAACAGTGGTACTAAGCATACTTAAATATTTTGCGGGGAGGGCAGGCAGCATATGTGGCTATGTCGTTGGTTTAGTGGTTAGGGATTACTACTGGCCTCGCTTGGGAACCATATGTGATACAGGGTATTGAACCCACATCAGCTTAGTGCAAGGCAAGTACCTTTCCCACTGTTCTATCTCTTTGGCCCTCAGAATATCTTTTTTTTTTTGGGGGGGGGGTCGCACACGGCAGTGCTCAGGGGTTTCTCCTGGCTCCATGCTCAGAAATTGCTCCTGGCAGGCACAGGGGACCATATGGGGCACTGGGATTCGAACCGATGACCTTTTGCATGAAAGGCAAACGCCTTACCTCCATGCTATCTCCCGGGCCCCAGAATATCTTTTTATAGTTAATTTTTGTACACTTTCTAACACAGAAAAAGGAAAGAGGCTTTTCTGCCATCAAAGAAGATGGGGTCACAGTGTTAACACACTTGTGAAAGTGTATTTGTGTTTCTGCTCTCATTCCAATGTAAATATTTCATGGTCTTTATGAATCAATTTAAATATGGAAAGTTTTAAGTATTGTACAAATATTTGAATAGGTATAAAACTTATGAATCATTTTACATGCACACACAAAATATACTACATATTAATGAAGCAATTAATTCATTAAACATTAAAATTAATTATTAATTAATTACCACATATTAATACATTGCATATTATATACATACACATATTAAATATACATTCTGACTATCAAATAGAATTTTCTAGAATTACTCTTGTTTATCCACTCATTAAGTCACTTTAAGACCATAAAGTTGGTGTTCTAATTCAATATCTAGTAAAATCAGAGGGTCTATATTATGAGGTACATGCCATGTTCTATTTTCCTGATATTCTTTTCCAATATGTGGCAACTTCTTTGCAACCCCTTGAATAAACTATTTGATCCTAAAAATTTTTTAGGAAAATAAATTTTTATATGTTTTTGCATTAACATGTTTTTAATATCATATAGCATGTATAATTTTATCATAGCATATGATATATTTTATTTCACAAGTAACACTTCATAGGTATTCAAACAATATTTAACCATGTAATAAGTAAGTTCCCTAAACTAATTATGTGGACTTGAGCAAGTTATGTTATATTTGTTGTTGTTGTTATTGTTTTGGTTTTGGGGCCACACCCGGTGTGACAATCAGGGATTATTCCTGGCTATGCCCTCAGAAATAGATCCTGGCTTGGGGGACCATATGGGACACAGGGGATTGAACTAAGGCCTGTCCTGGGTCAGGTGGGACCTGGGTCAGCTGTGAGCTGGGTCAGCTGTGAGCAAGGCTGTGCTATCGCTCTGGCTCCAATATTTTGTTTTACAGACAATAACAGTAACAACATCTTCTTCATAAATTGTGAGATAAGTTAATTCATGTGCATAAATCAAACTGAAAAGAGTTTGGCATATTATTGAAAAAACTGAGTAGCTTGACAGTTTTAGAAATCAAAGCAGCTAGAAAATGTTAAATTTTCTGTTTGATAAATGCCATTTGATATGAAGATAGAAATAATGATGATGATATAGACTGATATATCTATATCTATATCTATATCTATATCAGTCTAGATCATTTATCAGTGTGATAAATGCACACTAAAGAAGTAAATATTCTCAGTGATACCAGTGGCTCCCCCCCAACCCTGCGCCTTTGCTGTCTTGTTTTTTGGAGGTCTTTCTATAGAGTAATCAGTATTAAGTAGGCCAGGTTAATACTGATCACAAATGGAAACTTTCCCATAGATTTTAAGAGTCCACAGTATCAAATAGAAGTATAAAAATAAAGTTTATCTTCTCCATGCAAATAATTTTTGTGTTTGCTTTTGTTTTATAATGCCAGAATGATTAAATGATAATAATAATTTCCCTTGGGTAATTTCCTTGGGGTTTTAAAAACTTGGCTGATTATTGAATACTTTGAATCCAGAAGGAGAGAGACCAGTTCAACCTTCACAGAGAGCAGAACAGCTTGTCAATTGGTTGTTTCAGTTCCCTGAAGGCTCATTCTGATATGGTAATTTTATGTTATAAATCTGAGCTAATGTTTGGACAGGCATAGGGCCAGTTGTTCTGACAACTGCTACTGTAAATCTATTATTCCCCAAATAGATACTTTCTTTCTCAAATATATTCCTATGCAAGATGAATACTAGCCAGGTGGCCATAAACTGCTTAAACTTATGAATTAAGTAAGAAAATGTGCCCTTTTCTAAAAAAAGACACTTAACTTTGTATTTCCCAGTATTTTATCTTTATCCAAAATCAAGGGTTATATTTTTTACTCCCTAATGCATAAAGTATTTAAAAAATATATGAGAGAAAATAGTGTTTTTTTTCTCTAGTGAATAAAAGCACAGAAGAGAAAAAAAATATGTTCATTAATAGTTTAGTGCCCACATTGTTTAACAAAATGAATCACTTCTGACTAAATTTAGATTTATTGGTAATACTACCTGAAAACAATTTAAAAAATTAAAACAAAAAGAGGAATAAAGTATGTAAGAAAGCATGAAAGCAAATTATCTTCAGTGACTTTTTTTTAATATAATTTTTATTTTAATTATAGTGGCTTACATATCGTTGACAATATTTTAGGTACATATTAACATAAAATCAGGGGAATTCCCATTGCCTTCATCGACTTTAATGGACTTTCATCATCATCTTAGACTCAGCTTTTATTGTTTGTGTGGAAAAATCTGTTCAGTGGATGGCCTTACATCTCTTCAATCTTAGGTCTTGGCTTTGTTAGTCAACAGCTATATGTAAGTCCATTTGCCTGTCAAATTCTACACAGAAAACAGGAGACTCACAATGGAACTTTTACACAGCTGGTATTATAGCATTAGCAAAGAGAAAGCAAATTCAAATATGATGGGAGTATCAGAAGCATATCAGTGAAAGACTGCATTTATCACAGATGTCAAATATGGGTTGAGTCTTCATGTTACTTTTTGTCATGCAGTTATTTCTGATTGCCTGGGTCCTTCAAATGATGGGTTAGACTGCTAAGTCTCTTTATTTTTATTTTTGTTTTGTTTTGTTGTTGGTCTATAAATGGCGGTACTCAAGGGGTTACTCCTGGTTCTGCTCTCAGAAATTGTTCCTGGCAGGCTGGGGCGACCATATGGGATGCCAGGAATCAAACTCAGGTCAGCTGCATGCTAGGCAAATGCCCTACCTGCTGTGCTACTGCTCAATACCTCCATTTTTAAAAATTGTTTTATTTAAACAATGTGATCACAAAATTTTTCATTGTTAAGTTTGTCATACAATATACACCATCCTTCACCAGTGCATCTTTCACCTTTCTTCCTGTCACCATTTCTCCTGTTTCCCTCCCACTTCCTACTCCCACACCCCACCTTGCTCTAGGGCAGGCAAATTGCTTCTCTCTCTCTCTCTCTCTCTCTCTCTCTCTCTCTCTCTCTTTCTCTCTTCTCTCTTTCTCTCTCCATCTCCGTGTCTTTCCTTTTTGACACTGTGGTTTGCACTATTGTTAATGGAAAGTGCCTTGCTTGCTAGTTTCTCCATTTTCAGCACCAGTTCTTGTCCAAAGTGATCAGTTTCATCTATCACTGTCCTAATAGATCCTTCTCTACTCTAGCAAACACCAGTGTGGCGAGCTTTCTACTCTGAGCTGGACCTCCTGATCGTTGTCTCAATTGTTTCTGGATATTACTACTATACTATATCTTGTTCTTCTTATATCTTACAAATGAATGAGATTATTCTATGTCTATTCCTTTCCCTCTGGCTCATTTTATTAAGCATATTAATATCAGATGATACACATTTTAGGCTTAAAAAGGTTATATGATTTATAAATGGCATTTCTTACTAATCAAGGGTTGTGTACCCAAGAAGAAATCACACTTCTAAACATATATGCTCTCAATAATAGGCCAGTAAACAAACAAACAAAAAACCCCAACCCTCTTAATAGATTGACTAAATTCATATTCTATGGTACTAAGAATTCATTCACTGCTCACTTAACAAATTGTCACACAAAATGTTTTTACTATAAAAATTTAAATTAATCAGTGATATTGGAATATCTTAAATGGTAAAGAACCTGCCTTGCAGGTATCCAGTCATGAGTTGGATTACCAGCATCACCCACAGGTCTAGAGTGATCCCAGTGGAGTGGAGTTAGTGATTCATGGTGCCAGAATGAAATACTCTATCTCTGGGATACTGCAAACAAGTGTGCCAACCTGTTCCCTCCCCACTCCAAAACACTGTGACCAGATGTGCTGTCTTAGACGTTATGGCACTAGCAAAGTTAAGGGAAGAAAACAATAAATAAAATAAATTAAATTGTATTATATAACTTTCATGAGTAAACAGCACCAAGTAATTAGGGCCAACTCAATATTTAACAACTATCCTCTATTCAAATGATTCAATAGTTTGTAGCTGTCAATAAATACTCATAAAGAAAAATCATATGCAATGAATGTTTATGTTATTTTAAAAATATTATTTATTTACTTTTAGTGGGGAGCACACCCAATGATGCTCAGGGCTTATTCTTAGTATTCCACTTAGAAATCATTACTGGCAGTGCTCAGGGAAATACATCAAGAGCTAAGTACCAAACCTAAATTGGCCAAATGCAAGACAAGTGTTCTTACTTGCTTTATCACCTCTCTGGCCACACATATCAATTTTTAAATTTGTGTTTGGGTCATCAGGCCATATTTGGCAGTGTTTAATGGCAACTTAGATTTTTTTCTTAGGTAAGCATACAATGCGTGGGATTGAACCAGGGGTTTCAGAATGCAAAGTACTTGTTCTTGGTCTCACTATATATAGCTTTTTTGTTGCTGTTGTTGTTTTTGTTTCTTTTTGGGTCACTCTCAGCCACACTCAGAGATTACTTCTGGCTCTATGCTCAGAAATCGCTCCTGACAGGTTCAGGGGGCGATATGGGATGCCAGAATTCAAATCACTGTCTTTCTGCATGCAAGGCAAACTCTAACTCTATAGACAGTTTTAGACACTATAGACAGTTTTAATGATTCATGATTTTAGTGATTTAATGCTTTAATGACAGGCTCTGTTTAGACAGATATGGAGTAGGAATACTAGTAAATTCTGTCTTTTTTCAAGATTTTTTAAAAACAAAATCAAAATAATTGGATGATAGAGTTTATACTTGTCTTGAAAGTAATCTGAAGAACCACAATGATCAGTAGACATCAGAAAGTGCTCTGAGTCACTTGTGAACAGAAAATGTATATCAAAACAAGGTAAGGCAGCATCATGCACCAGGGAGATTTGTGTACATCAAAAGTTGAAACAACCTGTGCTGGGGAGGATGTTGGGGGAAAAAGAATCCTTAACATCTATAGATAAGAATTTCTTCTGATTCAGCATTTATGAAAAACAGTGTGGAGACATCCAAAGAGTCAGAATAGAGAGTATAAAAAAGGGGGAGTTTAAAAAGTATGTAGTTTAAAAGATAATAAATGAAAGGCTATAATGAGCTAGGCACATTCTATCCTTTCCCAAGTATTCCACTTCATTTTATGCTTTTGGTGGAGGAAGATTAAGGTTGATGATTCAACCTTAGAGAACATATACTGATAAATAACAGGACAAATGCAAGTATTTAATGATAAATCCAAAATATCACTGTGTAATTTATGTAATGCTATTGCACATTTTGTATAAAAATAAATTTTAAAACTTATATATTAACACAATATATTACAAGAAAATCCAACAAGAAGTTTTGGTGCTTGTAGGGCTCTGGGGATAGTTTTTCTTTTCGATTTTGTTAGTCTAACTTCAATAACAATGTATTACTAATCAGCCTCTATTACTTTCATAATAGAAAATATGAGATGGATCAAAGCACTGCACTAATCCTCAAGTTTAAGATGTTTACTGAGAAATGTGGAATTAATTTGAAATCTGAAAGGAAATTCTCCTGTGTAAATAACTCACAGAATCCAAGAAAAGCAGTACTGAGTGGAACCCAGAAATCATTTAGATTGTATATTTCAACTAATCAAGTCCTTTGAAAGTGAGATTTTCACACTAGAGAATTAAAAGCCTGTCCTTCATACATTAGAAAAGAGAGGTGGAAAGAAAACAACTTTAAACTCAAAAATGCCTGGATTAAAATCTTAATGCTGCTCCACAACTCTGTGTCCCTTGAGCAAGTTGCTTACTTTTTCTAAGCTTTAGGGAAGAAAGATGATAATAATAGCTACACCTTGGGGGGAAGAGTGCTGGAGGGCTGCTCCTGGCTTTGTGTTTAGGAGTTACCACTCTCTCTGGTGCTCAGGAGACCACGAAATGCCATGAATTCTAGCTCATTAATACCTACATCTTAAACGTAGACATAAATATATAAATATTATTGGGTAGTATTTGTACTAGGTATTCTAGTATACTATAGTACTTCAAATAAAACAGCTTTCTATAACAATAATAATGATGATAATAATAACAATAATTATGCCTCTTTTATTCCTCAGTGATCTCTAGGCCAGAAATATTTGATGCCATTTCCCTTGAGTTTTGAAGAAAATGTATAAAACTACAAACATATCAACCCTATGCTTTCTAATATTAATTGGGATATGTATTTAATGCTGTGACATATGCTTTAAAAGAGTTGAGTCCATCGTCATCTCTTGAACTCTTGTAGCTTCTTGCCTATTTTTATCTTTTTTGTTTTGTTTTGTTTTATTTGGGTCACATCTGGCAGTGCTCAGGGGTTTCTCCTAGCTCTATGCCCAGAAATCGCTCTTGGCAGGCTCGGGGGACCATACTGGATGCCGGGATTCGAACCACCATCCTTCTGCATGCAAGGCAAATGCTGTATCTCCATGCTATCTCTCTTTTATCTTTCTTTATAGCAAGATTCCTAAAAAAGTATTTTCTTGGGCCAGAGAGAGATAGCATGGAGGTAAGGTGTTTTCCTTTCATGCAGAAGGTCATTGGCTCGAATCCGTGCATCCCATATGGCCCCCTGAGCCAGCCAGGAGTGATTTCTGAGCATAGAGCCACGAATATTGTGATTTCTGAGCATAGAGCCAGGAGTGATCCCTGAGCACTGCTGGGTTTGTGACCCAAAAAAACCAAAAACCAAAAAAAAAAAAAAAAAATCAAACCTTTATTTATTTGGGATTAAAGTGTTACCAAAAAAAAGTATCTTCTTTCCTCATTACTGCCACCGTCTGCAGTCTTTTCCTCTTTATCATGTTCCCTTCTAGATTTTTTTTTTCGACAGCTGCATTGAAACAACACTGCTCCAGGTTACCAGTGAATTCCACTTTATGAAATCTGTTGTCAGTTTTTAACTTTTGTCATTATGCTATTTAAAAATTTTGAGGAGGGCTCACAAACATTACTCAGGGCATCATAGAGTCATTGTAGATAAAGTAGGCCAATCAAACTGGATAGTTAAATGTTCAGTGCTTGGACCCAGTTGTGTTGGTAACCACGAGGTCCACATCTTGTAGTGCTCTGGATGCCATGCAATACAATTCAAATTCTGTTTTTTTGTTTTTGTTTTTGTTTTTTTTGGGGGGTCACACCCGGCAGTGCTCAGGGGTTACTCCTGGCTCCATGCTCAGAAATTGCTCCTGGCAGGCACGGGGCACCATATGGAGCACCGGGATCCGAACCGATGACCTTTTGCATGAAAGGCAAACACCTTACTTCCATGCTATCTCCCGGGCCCACAATTCAAATTCTTGTACAGACAAAGTATGAGCTCCAGATTCCTAAACTATACTTTTTGGTTCCTTGCATGAAATCTGTAATCTTTGTATACTAAAGGGCTGTCTGTTGATTTGTTTTGAATGCATTACTTCAATTGTAATTACTCCCTGAAATTCAAGTATATAAATCCAGTCATTTCGTTGGTGGTACCAGTTTGATGTTAAATAGGCTTTTCTGCTGTGTCGAGACAAAGAAAAGAACTCTGGTTTACATGTTTTAAACTCATGCTTTCCCCAATCTTCTCTGTCTGACTCACCAATATTACCATTCTCACATTCTTTATCAATATGATTAAGCAAAGTTGGCCAATTCTACCTTCAAATCATCTTCTAACCACATCTCACTATTTTTCTCTTAATCCATACCAATATCACATTTTATCCAGACCATTCTGGATAAATGATGTTCCATATTTGCCAGTATCAAACTTAATCTTTAAAGACATAGTTTGATTATACTATTACTTTGATTAAAAAGAAGTTTACCATTTCACTCAGAATAAAATCTGTGTTCTCCACGTTCAACTAAACCCAGTGTTTTCTGGTCCTTAGTTTTTTCTATTTCTTTTTTGTTTTGTTTTGTTTTTGGATCACACCCAGTGGCGCTCAGGGGTTAATCCTGGCTCTACACTCAAAAATTGCTCCTGGAGGGCTCTGGGGACCATAAGGGATGCTGGTATTTGAACCACTGTCCTTTTGCATGCAAGGCAAATGCCCTACCTCTATGCTATCTCTTAGGCCCTAGTTTTTTCTTTAATGTCATCTTTTATTGCCACGTTCTAGAAAGTAATTTTTTCTAGGCATACATCATTCTCTAAAAAAATAATTTTTATTCAATTACTGTGAGATACAGAGTTAAAAATTGTTGATCAATTTTAGTCATACTATGTTCCAACACCCATCCCTTCATGGGTGTTCATTTCCAGCCACCAGTTTCCCCAGTTTCTGAACCTTGCTCCCACCCACCTCAGCTGTCCTCTGGCAGATACTTTTCTTTTCTCTTTCTCACTTTTCCCTTTGTTCCTTTTGGGCATTGTAATTTTGCAATTGTTACTGAAAAGTTATCATGCATATCAATTTACTTCCTTTTAGCACCTAGTTGTGCCCAGAGCATTCATTTTCAAAAATGTCATAGTGGTCCTTTCTCTATCCTAACTGCACTCCTCCCTCATTTCTATTGTCTTTGAGTATTATTCTTATTCTATAGTTTTCTTTTTGTGTGTCCTATAAATGAGTACAATCATTCTATGTCTTTACCTCTCTAATTTTACTCAGCATGATACCCCATGTCTAAGCAAATCTCACAGATACATCCTCTTGCTATATCTCAGACACTACAGGAACACTCCTATTTTGCAGTGTTTGCACTTATTCATTTCCCTTATTGGGATGTTTTGCCTCTTGCTCTGTGCTTGGCATGTGACTTTCAATTAGCTGATTCCATTAATTTATCATCTTAATAAAGTTGACCCATCTCAGGATGAACTCTCCAATTTCTTCTTTACAGAGTCAGTGACATTGCAGAAACAATTATGATGAGGAACCTCACCACTTCTCAGAAGTTTATCCTACCCTATCCTGTTTTATTCTATTTCACCGCTTTCTACTCATCTTGTTTTAAAACATTTTTTTTGTTGTTGTTGTTGTTTTGCATCATACCTGGCAGTGCTCAGGGGTTACTCCTGGCTCTACACTCAGAAATTGCTCCTCAGACTCAGGGGACCATATGGGATGACAGGATTCGAACCATCGTCCTTCTGCATGAAAGGCAAATGCCTTACCTCTATGCTATCTCTCCAAGCCCATTTTTGTTTTTGTTTATTTGGGGGACCACACCTGGTGATGCTCAGGGGTTACACCTGGCTAAGCACTCAGAAATCGCTTCTGGCTTGGGGGACCATATGGACTGCCAGGGATCGAACTGAGGTTCGTCCTGAGACAGTCACATGCAAGGCAAATACCCTACTGCTGTGCTATCGCTCTGGTCCCTTTGTTTTAAAATTTTTTTGTTTTACATACATACCACTACTGGGCATTTTTCTATGTATTACAAATTATTTCTATATATTATCTTCCTCATTGTATGTCCTTTGAATGAGAACAAATTGTATTGTATTTATTCCTAGCAAAAAGACAAATATTTGGCACATGACAGATACTCAATAAATGTCTGTGGGATCAATGACAGTAAACAGTAGTTTGGTGAACAAAAGACTATTTCAGGTAATCAACTTGACCTTATCTTATATAATTTAGAAGGATTCCCTGACTTGAATATTCCAAGCTCCCAGCCATACCATCCTTACTATTCCTACTACTGTTCAGTATTGCTTCCTGATAATTGTTCAACATTTATAATTTATTGGCTCATGTGATGAGTTGGCCTCAAAAAGATGTGGGCCGAAACTACAGCACAGCCAGTAGGGCTGCTAGGAGTGATTTCTGAGCACAGAGCCAGAAGTAACCCCTGAGCATTGCTGGGTGTGACTCAAATAGCAACAACAACAAAAACAATAACAAAGTTATATCTGTGTTTTCTTTTTTAAATGCCTGTTTTTTTAGACACCCATTTTTTCTTTAACAATGCCCATTTTTACTTGTGTCTGATATATGTTCAATCTGGCACATATTCTGCTTCCCACCCCTCTGTGTACTTGGCCCTCAGGACATCTGGACTTCATTGGCAGGTTATAGGATGTTTAGAGAATTTTTCTCTCTGAGTCTGCTTGCTTATCCTATTAGAGCTGAGTATGCTAAGCTGGCAGAATGACAGAATCAACTCACACAAGGAGGGAACAGCTGCAGTGGGGATGAAGAGCTTCTGAGGACCAATGAAAGAAGACAGAAATTATGGCTCATAGATGGCAGATGGCTGAGATCTGGTTAAAAATTGAAATTTGGAGAAACATTTTGTCTTAGGCAGGATTGAAATACATTCATTTAAAACCACAAAAATTGGTGACAATCTTATTTTCATATTTTTGTGGATAATGGAGCTTCAAACTTCCAAGTTGGTTCCCAATCATTTTTTTTTACTCTTTTTTTGGTTTTGGGCCAGTCACACATGGTAGCAATTCAGGTCTTACTCCTGGTTCTGTGCTCAGTGAGTGACCATATAGTGCGTGGGGGATGAACTCTGGTAGGCAATGTGCAAGCCAACTGTCCTATTCACTGTATTATCTCTCTAAACCTGACAAGTTGGTTTTAGTGAGTCCTAAATTTGAAGGGTGCTCAAGTATGAGTTAACTCAGTCCTATCCTCTTTACTAGTGCACTCAGCCAATTCAGGGACATCTGTCTAATGGTATAGCTGCTGAGACTTTGAGGCACTAGAAATAGAGGTATTAGGAGAAAAAATTTCTGCAAAAGTCAGAAACAGAATTTGCCAATCAAAGTAACTTTTATTGACTCAAGTTCTTTTATTTTGAAAGTTTTTTTTTTTTTTGGTCAGGGGAAGGCAGGAATTATTTCACTCTATATACTGCTAATAAAAGTTCATGGTTTTGACAAAGTGCAAGCCAACATAAGAAAGAAGGCCAATTCCTCAGGATTCAGTAAATCTTTAAAATTAGATTAAGCTCATTAATCTCAGAGAACTGCTTTGGGTCTTAAATGAAACATGTCCTTTTCATTTTAGAAGAAACATATTTTATCTATTTTTAAAATATTTTCTTTTAAATTAAATTTATTTTATTTTTAATTATTTTTAATATCTTTATTTAAGCACCATGATTACAGACATGTTTGTAGTTGGATTTCAGTTAAAAAACAACACTCTCCTTCACCAGTGCAGCCTTCCCTCAACCATTGCCCCCAGTCTCCCTCCTCCCCCATGCCCTGTCTATATTCAAGACAGGCATTCAATTTCTCTCACACACTACCATTGTCATGATAGTTGTTAGTGTAGTTATTTATCTAATGGAGCTCACTACTCTTTGTGGTAAGCTTCATACCATGAACCAGTCCTTCCAGACCTCATCTCTATTGTCTCTGGGTATTATTACAATAATATCTTTTATTTTTCTTTAAAACCCATAGATGAGGGGCCGGAGAGATAGCATGGAGGTAAGGTGTTTGCCTTTCATGCAGAAGGTCATTGGTTCGAATCGGTCCCCCGAGCTGCCAGGAGTGATTTCTGAGCATGGAGCCAGGAGTAACCCCTGAGCACTGCTGGGTGTAACCCAAAAACCAAAAACAAACAAACAAACAAACAAACAAAACCAAAAATAACCCATAGATGAGTGAGACTATTCTCTGTCTATCTCTCTCCCTCTGACTTATTTCACTCAGCATAATAGTTTCTATGTCCTTCAATGTGTAGGGAAATCTTATGATTTCATTTTTCCCGATGGCTGCATAGTATTCCATTGTGTATGTGCACCACAGCTTCTTTAGCCACTCATCTGCTGTTGGGCATCTGGGTTGTTTCTAGATTCTGCTTTTGTAAATAGCACTGCAATGAATATAGACTTGAGGAAGGCATTTTTGTTTTATATTTTTGTGTTCCATGGGTATATCCCTAGGCATGGTATAGCTGGATCATATGGACTTTCAATTTCCAGTTTTTTGAAGAATCTCCATATTGTTTTTCACAAAGGCTGAACTAGACAGTATTCCCACCAGCAGGGACACAGTCTATCCTTGAATAACATAATTCTGTTTGTTTTTTTTGTTTGGGGGACACACCTGGTGGTGCTCAGGGTTTATTTACTCCTGGCTCTGCTCTCAGAAATTACTGCTGGTTGACTTGGGTGACCATATGTGGTGTCAGTGATTGAACCTGGTTGGACATGTGTGCAAGACAAGTAAGTGCCTGTTCACTATTCTACTTCTCTGACACCTATATGACATTGTTTTGTTTAAAGTTCTTTCAGTAAAATATTTATAAGAATGTCAATATCTACTACTAGCAGTGTCAATATGAGCTGATACTCTTCCTACACTTGCAAGGAAGCTACTGGATGCTCCTCTCCTTCCCCAATCATGTACATGCATGTAAAGTCATTGTTATGCCTTGTCTATCCCAGTATGAATGTGTGTCTTATACACTTTGAGGGAACAGCTTTCAGTCCACATGGTTCCTGCCCTGTTCCTGCAGCTGCCAGGTCAGGTTCTGGCTATCTCTAGTCTGAATTATATAGCAAGTAGATTCAAAAATAAATAAATAATACAGATAACACAAAATATTACTTAATATCAGGAGAATTTGGGGTGTTTATAAGTTTGGTGTTCTTTTGAGACCATACTTATCTGTCATAGATACAAGCATTAAGATAAATATTTTTCCTTTTCTTTTTTTTAAACTTAACTACTGTGATTCTAAAATTGTTCACTGTTGAGTGTGTTCATAGAATGTACACCATCCTTCACCAGTGGACCCCTCCTGACACTGATGTCTCCTGTTTCCCTTCTATGGTTCCCCCCCACCCCCACCCCCCACTTACCTCTCTCTAGGGCAGACAATATTTTATTTATTTATTTATTTTAATTTTTGGCCACTTTCAGCACTGTTCAGGAGTTTCTCCTGGCTCTGCACTCATAAACTGCTCCTGCCAGGCTCAGCGGATTATATGGGGTACCAGGGATCAAACCAGGTCCGTCCCAGGTCGGCTGTGTGTAAGGCAAACGCCCTATTGCTGTGCTACTGCCGTGGCCCTAGGGCAGACAATCTGTTTCTCTCATATGCACAAGCTCTCTCTCTTTCCTTTTTGTCACTGTGGTTTGCACTATTATTAATGAAGTGATGTCTTGCATGGTATTTCTCCCCCTCTTCAGCCCGAGTTCTTGTCCAGAGAGATCAGTTCCATCTATCATTGTCAAAGTAGACACTTCTCTACTCTAATTGCACTCACCACTCTTTGTGGCAAGCTTTCTATCCTGGACTGGATCCCCTGACCCTTATCTCTATTGTCTATGGATATTATTACCATGATATTTCTTGTTTTTCTTATTCCACACATGAGTGGGATTATTATATATCTATCCCTTTCGCTCTGACTCATTTCACTCAGCTCAATAAGTTCCATATCCATGCACATATAAGAAATTTCATGACTTAGTTTTTCATAATGGCTCCATAGTATTCTATTGTATAGATATACCACAGTTTCTTTAGCCATTCATCTGGGTTGTCGGGCACCTGGGCTGTTTCCTAATTCTGGCGATTGTAAATAATGCTGCAATGGACATAGAATTGCAGAGGGCATTTTTTTTTGTATTATGCTTTTATGTTTCTGGGGTTTAACCCTAGGAATGGTAGTGCTGAGTCATATGGAAGCTCAATTTCTAGTTTTTTGATGAATGTCCATATTGTTTTCCTAAAAGACTGGATCAGTCTACATTTATATCAGCAATGAACTAGAGTCCTTTCTCTACACATCTTTGCCAGACTTGTTCTTGTTCTTTGTGATGTGTGTCAATCTCTGTGGTGTGGTTGGTACCTCATTATTGTTTTAATTTGCATCTTTCTTTTGATTTTTGATATAGAACATTTTTTCATGTGCTTTTTGGTCGGCTTATTTCTTCTTCATGAAAATGTCTGTTCATTTCTTCTCTCCATTTTTTAGTGGGATTAGGTTTCTAGTTTAGCTTAGTTTTTGTTTGATTGATTTTGTTTTATGCCTACTCACTGAAAGTGGCCATTTCTATAGATGATGTGGAGATGCTAAGTGAGAATTTTGATGATGTGCAAAATGCTAGCAAGTATCTGAACTAGAGACTTTAATAATTGTAGTCATGAGAGTTATAAGAATGGGCATGGGGAGCAATGGGAATGACATTATCAACTCTTCTTAATCTTTTTTTTTTTTTTGTGGTTTTTGGGTCACACCCGGCAGTGCTCAGGGGTTACTCCTGGCTCCATGCTCAGAAATTGCTCCTGGCAGGCACAGGGGACCATATGGGGCACATGGGGCACTGGGATTCGAACCGATGACCTTCTGCATGAAAGGCGAACACCTTACCTCCATGCTATCTCCCGGACCCCTCTTCTTAATCTTAATGTCGTGGGAAAGATGAATGACACAAATCTACTGGCCAACCAGATCTCAACTGATTTCCTTTCCTCCCTTTACTCTTTCCACTTCTCCCTTTCTCCATCAGAAGGTCCATGAAGGCTTCTTCTTGCCTTATTTCTCAAGCAGGCCTGTATATAAAGCCCATGTATAGAGTAAAACTCTGGCAATCCTTCTCATCATTTTAGAAATGAGGGCCAGGTACTTGGAGAGTCTTCCAGATTGCTGGAGCCAATTTTGCTGTTTATGCTTTTCTTATGCTCTCAATACTAAATTTGCTCTCAAAGTAAATATTTATAAGTGGGGGGCGGAAAAATTAATCCCATCTCCTGTGGCAAATTAGACCAGACCTTGTCTAGGCCCAAAGGTCCAGAAGGGAATTGAATGTGTAAGTAGTAATGGTGCAGAAGTAGAGTTCTTTCTATCTGAAAGTCCCACTGGTGGAGCTTTTAACATCTTTTACACTCAAGTCACAGTCTCGATCAATTATATCAGAAACTCTTGAGGTGGAATTCAGGCAGTAGTAAGTTTTAAAGCCCCTAGGTGATTTAAATATACAGCCAAGACCGAGATCTATTGCTGTTTTGCTTTCATAACATCCCATACCTCTTTTCCTATAAATTAAAAAGGAGGAGGGGGTACAGAAGAGAAGGGAAAAAAGTGTAGGAAAAGAGTATTTTATTATTTTACTTGCCACAGGTCAATGTTAGTTGCTGCAAAGATGGGGCGAATGCAACATCACCAAAATTATGAAAATGAATGAAGAAAAAAGAAAGGAAAAAGTACAGATAAAAGGGAAGAGAAGGTAAATACTAGTTAACATTAAATGGAACAATAGGGAGGAAAACATTCAAATTCCATTCCAGGAAAAAGAGGGTCAAGAAGAGCATATAAAACAACAAAAGATATAGTAGATATAATAATAGCTGATCATCTTTATGAAGCTTTTGTTGTTTTTCCAGAGAAAGGTTGTTTTTTTGTGTGACTGTTTAGATTGGTACAGGGAGAGTATAAATTGTGAGGATGATTGATTGCAACGTATTATCAATATCAAGCTAATAGCTATAAGGGACCTGGAAATTTGATATAGATTGGCATCTTTTATATTTCAAAAGTCTGACTCATGCTACCTGGCTTTGAAAAGAGTTATATTAATATTAGATTTTGTTAACTAAAAGTAAACTGAAAGGGATACTCACTTTTATGACAAAAGGAAAAATAGTGTTCAGTGATGGATTTTTGGCTGTGTGCCTGTTGGTATCTCCCAGCCAAACTGCTTTCCTGGAAATAAAACTATAGGAACAAATTACCACTTAGTACTATAGTTGTTAGGATTAGAGTTTTATCTTGATTGAATTTGTGCATTCATTAACAAGAGGTATCCTAGGGTATCAGAACAGTCTAAAATAGCTCGTCAAGGTGTTAAATTCTTTTTTTTTTGTTTGTTTTTTTTTTTTTGGGCCACACCCAGTGATGCTCAGGGGTTACTCCTGGCTATGCACTCAGAAGTCTCCCCTGGCTGGCCTGGGGGACCATATGGGGCACAGGGGATCGAACCGCCATCCGTCCAAGGCTAGCGCGGTAAGGCAGGCACCTTACCTTCAGCGCCACCACCCGGCCCCAAGGTGTTAAATTCTTCAAGCTGTATGTAAACAAGCCCAAATATATGAACAAAGGCCTCAAAGTGAGGTTGCACGGAATCAAAAATTAGTATTTGAGGAGAGGTATGGAATGGGTGTACAAGTGCACCTGGAGGTTCTCAGGAGCTACTCTTGGCTCTATGCTTATGTTCAGGAGTGATCCCTGGTTCTGCTTGGGTGATCATCTGTGGTGCTGGGGATCAAACTGGGGTTGATTATTAATTGCAGTGACAATGTCAACTGTTGCAGCCTTTCTGGAAAACAACATGGGAATTCCTAAAAAAAATCTAGTAATTGAGCTTCTATTGAATTCAACAATATCATTTCTTGAAATATACTTTAAGCCCTCCCCCCCAAAATAGAAAAAAATCATTTGTATGTTTATGTTCCTTGTAGCACAATAGACGATCCAAGTATCTAAGAATAGATGCTGAGTGAAGTTAGTCAGAGGGAGAGACATGTTTATACACAATGATCACTCATATTTGGAATATAAATAACTATAATAATGGAATAATGAATATCCAAAGACAATGAAAACAAAGAACATGAGGACTAGTATTCAGTATGAAATATATTAGTTGCAGCACAAGAGGATAGGACAGAGAGGGGCAACATCTATGGTGGAGGGAATTGTTCATCTAGGAGGAGGAAATTATTCAACAGTCATCAGCAACAGTATTATGAACCACAAAGCAAAATATTATCGTATTTTCTGGCATATAAGATAACTTTTTAACCCATAAAAAACTTCTTAAAAGTCAAGTTTTGGCATGTTGAAACTTACTCCAGCTTCAGGGGCAAGTTATCTGCCCCCTCTTACTGCCACATCCCATCCAGCTGCCAGGCATCATCACTCAGTCCTCTGCTTCTCACAGAGTTACCCAGCACTACATCCCATCTAGCCATTGGATGTCATCGCCAGTATACGGTTTTCTGGTGCTCAGTTCTCTGCTTGTCCTGATTCATCTTTTAGGGCACATAGAGGAGCTGAATTATCAAGCATCACATCTCATCCAGTCATCATGTATGTGGCTTTCTGGTGCTCACTTCTCTGTTCAGCTTTTATGGGACACAGAAGAGGTTCTAGTTGTCCTATTAATCACTGTAACCCAGTCAACTGCTCATGGAGGAACCCCCTCTCCCTGATATCAATGTAGATCTCAATTAAAAAAATCACACTCACTGACTACAAATGAAAAATGTAAAATGATTGTTGGCATCCAAAGTCTAACTTTATTAAGCATATTTTGTTAACCTTTGAGGGTTCTACTCTTTTCTCTTACATTTTCTAATTTCCATTTGGTGTGCATTAAAAGAGAGGTAGTCTTATTTGGTGAATATAGTCCAAACCCTATATTTTAACAGAAAAAGTAGGGGGTCATCTTATATGCTGGAAAATATGGTATATATGTCTTATAGATATATAAAAGATATATAAGTTCCTCATTCACTGCTGGTGGGAAGAAAGTCTGATTCAGACTTTTGGGAAAGCACTATGCACATTCCTCAAAAAACTAGAAATTGAACATTTGTATGACCCAGAAATAACACTCGTGGGGGGAAAAAAAACTATCACACATCTACACAATGGAATACTACATAGCTTTTAGGAAAAATTAAATCATGAAATTTGCTTATATATAAATGGACATAAAGCATATCATGCTGAGTCAGAGGGAGAGACACAGACAGAATGATTACACTCACTTATGGAATATCAAACGAACAATCCCCCAAAGAGTACGATATTAATATTCAGAGATGGAAATGCAGGTCAGGAGGACTGCTCCATGATAGGAAACATGCTAGAATTTGGGTTAGTTGGTGAGGATGCAGTTAAGACAGAGAAGAAATCACTAAGACAATGATAGTTGGAAACTGATCACTCTTGAAAGAATGGGATGCTGAAAAAAAGTAAAGTGATATGCATAGTACTCTTTGAGTAACAGTATTGTAAACCACCATGCCTAAAAAGAAAGAAACAAAAAGAGAAGAAAAATGTCTGTTATGGAAGCAGGCTGGTGTGTGTGTGTGTGTGTGTGTGTGTGTGTGTGTGAGAGAGAGAGAGAGAGAGAGAGAGAAACAGAGAGAGACAGACAGACAGACAGACAGACATTGGTGGGTAGAAATATGCACTGTTGAAGAGATAGGTGTTGAAATGTTGCAAGATTGAAATTCAATTGTACATCTTTGTAACTCTGTATCTTATGATGATTCAATACATTTTTTTAAAAAAACAATACCTCTCTAAGCAGGCAAGTTGTATGTTTAAGAACACAGACTT